>OY735210.1:1898633-1936133 GCA_963457665.1 Thysanoteuthis rhombus | reverse complement strand
ATATATATATACATATATATATATATATATATATATATATATATATATATATATAATATTTTATTCTTTGGCTGTTTTTCAATGACTTTTGACCAATATAACCACGAAGTTGATCGATCTAATATTCATCATGCAAATTGAGAAGAGGCCAGGTCCTCAGATATGCTGAAGATGGTGGTCATTCAAATTCTTCAGACATCATTTTTCGATTTTAAACATATCAAGTAAAAGACTTCATATCAAAATTTTTCCAATTTATATCAGGGTTTTCGCTTTCCCCTCCTATTTTTGTGCAGGGATTTCTCATTTGTTGGATTCGGTGTACTCATCAACGAAAAAAAAAAGGTGAAATTCCAAACATCTTTCATACATCAATTGAATGGTTTCTTATTAGTTAATTTCAATTGCAACCAACGTCTTTCATTGGAATTTTAAAAAATAAAGTCAAATACGCTGTTTCCTACTTGAATTGAAAGATTGAAACAAATTTGTTCAAGTGGTAAAGTAAACAAAGAAATTAATGGAAACATCTAATCTCCGGTTCTAATCATGGAGAAAATTTTAGATAAAAATTTTCCCTTATCATTCCTATTGACAATGACTCTCGGATTTCCTATATTACGATTAATTTCGTTCAGTTTGGGATGTTATTTGCATCATATACTAAAACAACAATAAAAAAAACAACAAAAAAACAAAACAACAACAGTCATATTGGTAAAAGTAGTAACGATCTGTATCGGTCAGATGTTTGCACCTCTTTCTCCTTTGAAAGTTGAAAATTGATTTATTTTTTTATTCATTCTCTTTTCAGATGAAGTATTTTTGAAAATTTTATTGGTTTTTCTTTTCTTGGAGTAGTTTTGTCAGTTTAGTTTTACAGAAAAATAGCCCGAAAACCTTTTGTTTTCCTAACAAGTATTTGCAATCAATTACACCTTTTGTTACCTTTGGAAAAGAGCCAGCGTTGATAGAATCATTCTTAGGTCAGTGGAGGTTATACCTGACATTTATATATAATGCTGAACGGGACATTTACCATCTGTCATTCGATTGAGTAAAATATGTTTTCAAAACCTTTGCATTTATCTGACCATTTATCTGAACACGTATAACAATTAAAAATTACCCGAAAACATTGTCCATAACAACGGAAGTGACCAAAATACTTCAAAGCCATAGCTTTGTTCAATGAACAGAAAGTAAGGGTCCATTTCTGCATTATAGGTAAAATATAAAGGGAACACGTCTGCCTATTTTTTTCTTGACACTTTTCCTAAGGTAGCTGAAATCTTACTGATTAGAAGGGGAAAATTTTGGAATTCAATAATGTGTCTGTCTTTTTGTAGTAAAACGAAACTTATTCGTTTATTTTTTTATATCGCAACTCAAATCGGGACATCATTCAAGAACTGAGTAAACAGCACAGATCCCGATCGTAGGTACAGAAGTTCTTGTTCTAAATATTTTTCTTTTTTTTTGTTGGGTAATAAGAAAAAAAATATTGTCTAACATATTTCTGAATGTGGTGTCAATTTTGAATTTTGAATTATTTTCCCAGGGCAACGCCAGGTATACCTTGCACTAATATATATATAATATATATATATATATACATGAGTGTGTGTGTGCATATTCAAGGTTGGATCGGTAAGTACCGAAGCCAAAACAATAATCAGCTGAAATTTTATCCCGTAAATATACAGAAGCATTTATTCAATGTTAAACTTAAGCGACTTACCTGATAGCATTTTTACATGTTTTAATGGGGTTTAATAATTGTATGTGCAAATTTTGTTTTTATTTAAATGCATATATATCTCTAAAATTGAATTTCTTTTCAGGTTGCTCCGACGCGGGAAACTTTTCGAGACTGTGTTTATTATTAACTGGGTTCGTCTACAAGTTGAAATACATTGAATTAAGAAAACAGTATTTAAAATTTTGACATTCTGTATTTTGTTTTAATTCTAAAACGTTATGTAAAACCTAAAAAAGTAATCCTTGGAATAGATTAGTTTTAATCGGCAAGAGCTCTTGGGGTAGACAACATTTCTTTTCCATTCTCTGATTTGGTGCTCTGATGTTGTTCAAGTTGCCTGCATGATCAGACATGTTAGCAGGTAACATAGAATTGGCCATGAGAGAAACATGGACATTTCAGGTCAACTCGTAAAACCTTGAACGACCGTGTCTGAGCAAATGATACTTCCACTGGGAATTGGAGGCGCTTGAACTGGAATGGCGTATCTGTAGGAGTGATTGAAATCCACGAAAAAAAATCTTCTCCCCCATCGGCACAACCAATCATTATATATGTATAAAAACATAAATTGTGTGTGTGTGTGTGGGGGGGAACTTAAATAGCATACCCGATGTCTCATCGTAAAAAAAAAAAAAAAAAATTTACAAAAATAATCTAAACTGCAAATTGTGGAGGATTGTCTCGTCTTTCAATTTTTTGTTTATTGCACGTGGCTTTCATATATGTAATACTAGTTTAAAAAACTTGGGAAAATTAAATAAAAAAAAGAAAACATATGTGATAGATAAAAAAATATAATCAAAAAAATGAAATCTAAATAACAAAATCTAATGTTAGAAACAGTGAGATTAAATTAATGAGACACAATATCTATCCATCTCCAGATGTTACCTCATAAAGTAATCAACCTGTTTAAATTCAATCTTAACTAATTACATAGATATGATCAGAAAGGAAACAATGTTGAACTACTATGGGCGTCTCTAGCAGATAAACCATTACCATATTAGTAGTAGTACGCATGTTTACATATAAGCATAGGTTTTACTGCTAACGACTGCTGATGAGAGTGATAGAGTCTATATGGGAGCGAGGGATATTCTGTTTCTTCCTTTCTCCTAAGACGTTGGCATAAAATATCGTAATGAAAGCATCAAAACATTAAACACACATTGTATATGCACTAGAAAAGATGTAGATATCAATGTGCATGCAAAAAATTAACGACAAAGAATGTATTTATGGAGACCAGCATAATATAGAATGAACAATACGATTGTAGCTCGCATTAATAAAAGAATATGCGAATATATGATAAATACAAAAGATATCTTTAAATTGATTCAATGAGTACTTCTATGAACAGATACTTTCCTCCATCCTACGTGAGACAAAACCAAAAAGCCTTTGACTGATTATGTTAAAAATTTAAGAATACATTGTAATAAATCGATAATAAAAATTGAAAAAAATACCCTCTTCTTTTATGATGAAAAGATACTTTTAAATATTATTACTTTTTATTCAAAATAATTTGATGAAAATATCATTACTTACGATAGAAATTTTGAACGCATCTTTTCGCCAAGTCATACTGGCAGTGTAATATCGTATCCACTTACATCTGAACCGGAAGAGAATCAGTTGAAGAGAAGCCTTCTAAATCAAAACTTCTGGAATTGAAAAGTTCAGTTTAAATCGATGGTTTCATTGAAAATATTCTGTAAAAGATGTAACTCTGCAAAATTTCAATTTCCTACGTACAAGATGGCGGAACAGACGGGCAACAGATTTTGATTATATATATATATATATATATATATATATATATGTGTGTGTGTCAACTGTATAACGTTCAATCTATGTGATTAATATTCAGCAATGAATTAAGTGCATTGACTGGGAAGGATATTGTGTTGAAAATATTTTTGTGTAAAATGTACATATTGGCAAAAGTTTTAATTCTTTAAAAATTATTTTTGATGATGTAATCAATGCCACATGTTTTAATGCTCTGTCAATGTGTCATTTTTATTTGATAATTTTTTATGTCTCAATCTCTTGTTATTAATTTTCTTGTACTAGTAGTAAGCTCGACGTTGCCCAGGTTGAAATGTTTCTACAAATGACCCAGAATTGTTGTTTATTAAGGCATATTCGGCCGAATGAAACATTATTGGATTCTCCGGGAGGAAGATATTTTCCATGTCAGAAATGAATTTTCTTTACACTATGTTTATAGCAGTCTAGTCTCTCAGGTATTCTTCAAGTTAGCAAATTTCAAGTGTCTCAACTCTAAATCACCGTCTTGCTCATTCACGATCTATATCTGCTCAATCTGTTTCTACCAACACGACAATTATGTTTAGAAATGAGCCTTTGCATTAGCGTTGGCTCTTTAGCTCAATGGTAGAAGCAATACTATGTTGAAGCAACTACTCTATCGGTTGCAAGTTTGATTCCTACTGCAGCCTCATTTACTTTGTTTATTCTACTTACATTGTCTTGGCCAAATGGTAAATCTGCGTGTAATAACGGGTGATCATTTCAAACAAGAAACGCAATTCATAATCATTCTGTCGGATCATGTATATCCATTTTTGATAAATGGTTCGATTTGTCTTGCTTCCTCCCGAATAAGGTAAACGACAAGGTACGTGGGCATCAATACACTACACAAATTGTACGGGAATGGTTTCCAGAACACGAGGAAAACCTTATTGCTCAGAATTTTCAAGGAGGGAAGAAAGGATGAACAAGAACAAAATTTGACAACATTCCAAAACACAGCAGACACCCGGACAAGGCTGGAGGGTGCACGATCGAAACGTTGTGAAAATAAGAACCAAAAGTTTAATAAGGAATCCACTACAAACTACATTGCCAGATCACATGACCCCGAGTAAAAGATAATTTCAGTTAAAAAGCATCTTATCAAGGAATACCTTTCTAATAAGTAAATCTGACTTGAAACAGCTGAAAAATCTATTTGAGACGTCAAATTTAAACGCCATTTTTGCCAGATCACATGGCCCTGAGTGGAAGATTTTTCTCTTAGGTAAGCAGCATCTTATCTAGAAATACCTTACTATGAAGTTTTAAAAATCTCACTTAAAACAGCTGAGAAACAATATGAGGACAGACCTACCGATCAACGATCGGACCAAGCCTCTTCTCTAAAAAACAAAGGACAAAGACGTAGTCCGAACAAACAACATACAATGATCAAATGTTTAGCGTCAACGGCCATTAATGAACGTATATTATTTTTCAAACTTTTAATACGAGATGGCCATAAAGTCTTGCACCGATTTTGAAATTCAATTACCAAAAATTTGGTAAGACTAAAAAAATGTGATTCTAAAACTTTTTTCTAGAATTGTATCATTCACGAAAATCTGATTTTTCTTTCATTGTATTCATATTTTAAAATAAAATTCCGAGCATATAGATTAATAGAGACGGATCCGTTGCTTTTCCATCGCACTTGCTTAATTGAACTCAACTGGATTTTTCTTCTTTTTTATCTTGTCATCAAAATCTCTGGATGAACGCAAAAATAATAAATGCAATTAAAAAAAAGTTCATCAATTGTATGATGAATTCCCAGATCAACTTTCAAGATAATTCAACAAAGTGCGAACCTGTAGTCTGGAAAATTTTACATACTTTTGACTTAACTGAATATTCACACATAATAGAACAATTATCAAAATATAAAACTGGTGTCAGACATTATGACCACCTTGCATATACATGTGAATAAAGGGAAGAAAAAATCTCGTGTCTAAAACTCTTTATTTAAAAAAAGAAATTTGGATGCAAAAGTAATTTGGCTATGGACGTTATCAGCTTACACCTGGTGTGAAAAAATGTTGGTAGTAACAGCTTTCTTTGTCCCAGTCTTATCAACGTAACAATTACCTACATACATTTGAACATACTGTCACGACTAAAGGAAGAAATATGACCATTGCATTATTATTACTATTATTACTTTGTTCTACTTTTCAATACATTTTTAGTCGTTCTTACAAAGCAACCAAACCCCCGAAAGACAACGAAGTGTCACTTTACCTAAACAATTTATATCAGAATGTGAGCAGTTCAAAAGATCACGATTTTTTGCATATCTCCTAATTTATTAGGGATCTGCCCAAGATGGTCATCGAGTCCTATCTTTTCAGTTCCCACGACAACCGGTACTGTTCTCATATTCATTGGATCTTATTCTACTGATAGATCGATTCTTCGTTAACTTTTCAGCTCTCTTAGAATCTCAGAGTCAGTGAGAAGGCAGGCGTTTGGCTTCTTATGTCTGTTCGTTGATCTGTCTGAAGGTAATTACTGAACACAATTGTTTGCAAGCGTGCCTGTCAGACCAGTTCGCTTGTGTAACGACTTTGATCCTCACCTGATGCCCCGCTACTGTCGCTTTGGGACGAACAAGGATACGCTTACAAATAATAGGGCTTGCCTTGTGGCTGAGGAAAATACAATTAGAAAGACAAGTAAATTGAATCGTGGTGAGGATTTTTAGTTTTCCAATTTGCTAGCACCGTATTTCAAAATTTAATTGCCGTGTTTCTTTATTTGGTTGCCATATTTTTCTAATCGCCTACTATTTCACTTTGTTCAGGAAAAAGGTACATAATGGCAGCGGTCTTTGTAAAACGAACTACGTCAAGAAATTGCTCTGAAAATACGATATGAAACTATGAATATTGTGTTTTATTACAGCGCGTGGTTGCTAACCCGATGACCAAGATAGACTACCTTACTGGGCTAAAGAGCTCCAACTGCCATGCTATTTACCGAAAGCTAGGAGAGAAGTGGATTCATGCTTTTTACAAGGGCATTAGTATGGAGTGGACAGAAACTCTTCCAGCCTCATTTTGAACTCAGTTCGCCGATCTTTAGGAATTAAGTTTTGCACAAAGATTTTTTTATGGTGTACACGCACACACAAGCATGTATGCGCATACACACGCATACACACAGCTATTTGGCCAATTCTTTGTGCAGGGAATTCCGTTATTTACTTCCTTGATCCAAGTCATCGCCAATAGTGATCAATGCTGGATAGTGCATTAAGCTGGATCGATTAAGAATAGGATTGATGAATTTGATAAGTCATCATTATGTATATCAGTAAGTATTAAATGTACCAGACCTAGGATTGGCTGTTCGGTGAATACAAACCTCACTTATTTTGTTCTGAGAACTGTTGTCATTCTTGGAAGAACTATACGAAAAAAACCCTCTTTTTTATTGTTTCTACTGAATAAGGGCTCCAAATATCGTTTATTGTTGACTTTTCACCCCCATTGACATACAGAGAAAAGTTGTGCACCCGAATTTGCTATAAAATTTGTGGAAAAGTTATCAAGGGTCATATTTTCAAGATTTACTAAGCCCTGTTTAGTATACAACTCCGGATTGGTGGAAAAAGAGCAGTAGAAAATTGTGTTACGCTAGTCATCTCAGTAGGGAGGGCCTGATAAAATCTCAAATTTTACCTGAGTTCGAACACCGACCTTTATGTTAAAACTTGGCTATCTTAGCGATAGAGCATGAAAAAAGAACAAAAAACAAAAAAACAAAACAGCCCCACCTATTCACAGAATTACACCACTATTCAAAAGTAGAGCATTCCTATAGGAGCTTTTCGCAAGCAAAAATGGCATAAGGCGAAGAAGCGATTACCATTAGTTTATGTGGGAAGATTTTTGGGCGTTCCTAATAACCAAAAATTGTGTTACTGGTTTATTTGGTCGGGCCTGCTCACACTCCCGGGCAGAAACAAAGATTTCGCAAAATCAGATAAGGGGATGCATCATTCCCAGTTTGGCCCCCACATGCTCCCGGAAATTGACATGTAGGGTCCTTGGATAAATGTACATATTTGAAAGAATTCACCTACGACAAACGTAAGAGAGACATTGTGCGAAAATTACTTGTCTCTCTTGGATTTGAAAAAAAAACCTCTAAGTGTTAATTTTGACCGTCCTCAGAGGTCAGTGCCATCTACCCTATGTCCATTCTGGGGTCAATTTAATCCTATTAACGAATTTTCAGCCCCCGTAGTGAAGCCGTTTAGTCGGCTGCGAGAAATAAATGTAGAATAATGAAAAGAGAAACAAGCAAACCAACATTCGTCGTCTTTATTTAATCGAGTAAACACACACACACACACACACACACACACATATATATATATATATATATATATATATATATATATATATATATATACACGATATTCGATCAAAAGGCCCCAAGATTGTCCCTGTTGCGAACAAACTAAGCGCAGGACAGTCATACTGTGCAGCAGGAAGTGAGCGGTAATCGTTGCGAGTCAGCTTACACGTGTGCTCATATGCGATTCTAGGTCGGAGCTCAAACTTGAAACCCAGGAAATCAGCAACGGAGACCCTTGAAATGTTGAAGCAGGCCAACAATAATGAGGCGATGAGCTGAGTAAGGTGTCCCGAGCGGCACTTGCATTTCAGAGTGGTAAAAGATAAATGGAGGATGCCAAGAGATTTGGGCAAAGGGCACCACTCCTGGAAATATCGAAGAAATTGGATAAATTGTGCTTCAGAATCGTTAGACCGCCACAAATGAGTTGCTGATATGGTTAACGAGTCGTTTATATCGGTTTTGAGAAAGATCATTCGGTGCAAACGACTTGAACTCGATAGGAACTGAATGTTCTAACATGACAACGTTCCTGCACACGGTGCGTTATTTTTGTGTCTTACCAGCACGATCATCTGCATCCGTCCTACTCGCCGGATTTGACCCTCCCCCGTGACCTCTTCTTCCAATAGTTCAAGCTCAAGGGTTGCCGTTTTGGCACCGTGGGGTAGATCCAGAGCAAATTGCAGATGGTGCTTCACGCGCTAGAAGAGCAGGACTTTCAGAGAGTATCCCAAGCAGGGGAGAAATGTTCCGGTCTGTATATCGCTGCACAAGATGATTAAGTTGAGGGGAATTGCAGCAAATTTGAAAAAAAAAAGAAAGAATACAGCTTTCCATAAGAAAAGTCAAGAAACTTTTCGATCGTACCTCGTACACACACAGTCACACATACACACACACACATATATATGTGCAGAATATATTGAAATCATGTAGAAAGTTGGATAAACATTTTTCTATTCACGAACATATCAATATAATCATCTCATTGGGATCTGATTTTTTTCTCCACAGGAACTGGATTCTTCTCGTCAAATAGAATGACTGCGACGCAATTGGTTCAAAATGATCACGTGGTCTGAAATGATGATCCTCCTCCTCTTCCTCAGCACTTCCTGTGGTCAACAATTCAATTTGACTATCGGTAACTAATCGAAAAGCTACGTGTTGACAGATTTGTAACCATAATTCATCAGAATATTAAAAACGAATTCTTTTTAAAATGATTCTATTGGAAATAAATTCTATGACTTGAAAATAATATTAATACTGAGGAAACCACTTGAAATAATCAAATGGTTGTCAACAAAATCATTTGTTTCAAACACTTTTTAAAAAATGTTATCGCAGTATGAGGCTTCCTTCATTTATCTTTCATTTAATGTTATCAGTCGGCTATTGTTATCTAAAAGACCTTGTCCCAATGTGATCACGATATGACGCTTCCTCTGTCTGTATGAAGAAATGTATATTTTTTCTTCCCGGCAGGAATGCTGATCGAGGCGCCCCTTGGTGGGGAAAAAGAAGTAGCCGAAAGAGCAGCACATTTAGCCTATCTCTTACATGCGTGTGATCTTCAGCCAATCACAATCGAGACGTACACCCTAAACCCTAAACAACCAGTTCATCTGATCTTCCAAAGTAAGTATTTTCCGGGGGAGCTCAGGTTGGCGTAACGGTTATCAGATAAATATATAAAAAAAGAAACGAGCCTAGTTTGTAATATGACTGAATGTACAGCCAATCCCTTCCTGAAAAGGTGCACTGTCCCATCATCCGACAAAAATGTTCCGTCACTGGCTGACTACAATTGTTAGCATGTGTTGTAAAGAGTGGGTGAGTGATTACTTGGAGAAACCACTCTCCCATAAAGCCATCCAAGGAAATAACGAAAGATTATCATATATCATATATTATATATTAAATACAATATGAAGTGCCGAACCATTGATGATTTGCGGCGATCAAGATGAAATTCAGTAGATGTGTATTGTTTGTTGTCATAAATCTGACAATTCTTCTGTTGTGTTTGGTTGCAGCACACCATGTGGCAGATATATATGTACAGATGCAGCACATAGTGGTGTACACACACACACACACACACATGTATATATCTATGTGTGTGTGTTTGTATGTGTATATACGTGTTTATATATGTGCGTGTGTGTGTTTATATGTATATATATATGTTTATATGTGTGTATATATGAATGTATGTATATATTGATAATATGTATAAATAATATATATATGTGTGTGTATATATATATATATATATATATATATATATATATATATATATATATATATAATTAAGAAATAGATATATGATCCGACGGATTGATTATGAATTACATTATATTACATAGAAACTCATTATAAATGGACCCCCGTTATTACACGGTGAATGTAGCCTTGATAACGTAACTAGAATAAGCAAAGAAAATGGGGCTGTCATAGGAACCGACCCTGCAACCGATAGGGTAGCGATTTCAACGTAGCGCCGCTCTTACCATTGAGCTAGACAACCGCTGTACTATATATTTATATAGTCGGGGAGAAAAAAATCATGCTTGATAAAAAATTGGTTCTACAAGGTGGGTTAATGAGGTATTATGTAACGTCACAAATTTCTGCTGCGATTGAGATTCGGGTCGTAGTGGCATGAGTATGAAACGTCTTGATCCACGATTAAAAATACTAATAGGCGACGCTTCGCGATAACCTAGGGTTCAATCGGAGATAATTGGATCGTCGGGCGACCTGATCTTAGCCTCACTTGGCAACTCTCCTCTCAATAATGGCCTAGATTCTCTCAAAACTTAAATCCGGGCTGTTACAGGGCTAGTCTAGGACTTGGATGCCGTGGTTCCCCCAGGGACCAGAAAGCTTTCTTTTATCGGTTACTCTCCTACATTTGATATTTTCTCTTTTGTTTCTTGCTTTCCTTTCGTCAATATTTTGACATGTTTTAAAGAATTATTTTTGTTTTTTATTTCTAAATTAAAATTTTTCCCATCAGCCATATTCATATCCTTTGTTCCTATTAAGTAACATATAAACAGACGGGCAGTCATATTTCAAGAATTGTTGAAACATTTGATAATTTTGTGCGCTAGGCAAAACCTTTTGAATAAGGTAGCCACGCCTGGGTAATTTGTGTCTGATGTCACATCTTATCTATCACGCAGTGATTAAGGTGGTGTCAGTCTTAATTTGTTATGAGGTGGCACTGTTGGTGAATAGTTCTTTAATCTGTTTCCTGCACAAGTTGTATTCGATTGTTGAAAAGCAAAAGGCTTTATGGCGAGCGGTCAATTCAATTCAAATAGCGCCCAGAAATTGTTTGAAAAATTCACGTGAAATAAAGCACGTCCCCTCTTTCTCTGTTTATATCTACTCCTGCTTACATCTACAAATCTATCTATCTATCTGAGTTCCAGTTTGGTAGGTACAATCGTGATGAGTTTGAGATGTTAGAAATCAGTATTCGAATCCAAATTGAGGGTAGCTTTGAATGGGGGAATTTCTGTGCCAACACATCAACTTTTCCCGCATAACACAATTTTATATACCTAATGAATAAATGTATAAAATTGATTACGTTTTATTTTTAAATCTTTGATTTCAGTCCACGAATTCCTCTCAAAATCAATGACTGGATTTATATCGCTAGTTTCATGCGAAACCCTGGCCTTGCTCAATACGCTGCCCGTTGCTTGTGAAATGTTACAATTGGCTATTGTTCCGCCAACATGTACAGAAGCTGATTACGAGACGAGAGGCTGCAATACTTTCAGTCTTCGAGAAAGAGGACATTACATCCTGGAGGCGATTGTCGATCTTCTGGATCATTTAGAGTGGACTCAGGTCAGATTATTATTATCTTTTTTATTTAAACTTATGAGATGAATTTCCAAGATGAGATTTTGTTGATTATGTCGTTTTATAAGCATTGTCAATCATTATTGATTTTTGCCTAATGATTCTTTCATCTAATTTCTGGTTGCTTTCCCTGTTTTTTCATAACGACTAAAATTAGGACGAAAAAATGTTAATCAGAAATTAATAATGGTTGACATCTGATGGGAAAATAGATCTCAAAACTACTACTACTACTAGTGTACGTGAAAAGCAATAACAGATTATAGCACCTTGCAATCAGGTGAAAATAAAGGGTGGGTTTAAACGTTAAATTTTATCTTCTGCCAAGTGTAAGGGTTCTGGTAGCTCAGTCAGCAGAGTAGTTACCGTATAAAAGTTGGACGTATGCTCGAGCCTCGCGCTAAGCTTATTCTTAATTTCTGATCTACACTATTTACTCACCATTGCTGACTGACGGTCTGAGTATTTGCAATAAAAAGCATCTAAAATCAAGATGGAAGAAATACTCAGAAATCGATAACAGATGGGATTTTCTTATAATTCAACGATTCTTCCGAACTAGTCTCCTCGTTTTTGTTGTTTTTATTGCAATATTCCGCCTGCTTAGCACCACAATGAGACCAAAAATGTAATCAGACATTCACTAATCTCTAGGAAGGACAGTAGGTGTGGCAGAAAGCAGCGAATGAGAAACTCATATCCCTCTAGGACGAAATAACAAGTTCAACATTTCTTTGAGATAAGCGGGTGTAACAGACAACTGAGGAAGACCGAATAGTAGAGCGACTTGAATGAAAACAGCCTAAATGAAAATTCTGAGATATAGTAGTTTTCTTCTATTTCCACGTATATTGTGACTGATTTCTTCATCTTTTTATCGCCTTTATATTTGTCACATCGTCGTGATGAAAAGTATCCAAAAGACGGAGGAACGAGTTGAAATGCAAAGAATAAGGATAGTTTTGTTGGGTAGAGGTTCAGTGGTACTCGGATTAATTCATTATACACAGATTTCAATCAAACAAAATTATTGCCTTCGTATGTTATTTACTGTAAGACAGCAGTTTTTTTTCGTAATTTTGTTCGTATTCTCTTTTCGGGAAAAATTGACTCCTGTAAACCACAAAGTCTCTGCGGTCGAGTCGTCAAAGCAACCAGGCGTATACCATATGCTGACAATGTGGGCAGTGAGTTTGATTCTCACCGGTGACTCACTCTTTATTCCGGATCGTACTGTTCACTCGTAACCGCAGAATAATGGTCCGAGTCAAAATTGTGATAAAGGCAACTAAAAAAATCAAGCTTGGGGTAAAAAGTAAGAAAAATTATAAAATAACGGGTTAAAACAGTTTTTGTTTGTGACTGATGAATATCTTATGCCTGAAGCCAAGAGCTTCTTCTAGCACTCCCCATAATACACCGATTTCACCCCCAACAAAACTATTAGCCATGTAGATCATTATTGTAATTCTGCATTTTTTTTTACTGGTTAATATCAAATATCATATCTCATCATATGCACAGAACGTTGTTATCAGCTTCATCCTGATATCGTTGCTCCCGTAAATGTCCAGCACTTTTTTTTTGTCCAATCAGGTAATCGTATTCGTCGACGATGTGACAACAGAGGTAAGAACTCAGACACTGTTACGAATGTTATCGACCAGATTCATCAAAGTCAAGCCTTACAGACTAAAAGACGATGTAAATAAGACGATGGCTGCTTTCCAGAGAGACATCAGTTCGCTTCCGTGGAACAAAGTCCCAACGAATTTCCTGCTTTTTCTGAAACCCGAGCTGGCTTTGTTCGTTCTGGAGACAGTAAGTTCAACCACTTATATCAGATAAATGCTCACAGACTTGGACGTTGTTTTAAATGAACGCAAATATTTTGCTTATCTTGTTGAGTGGCTGTTTGAAACTTCAGCATGTGTAGCTTGGGAATAAAAGCACACGATTGTACTTCTTGAGTTACGAGGTTCATGCATATCTGCATACATGTACACTAATTAGAATAGTTCATCTTTCATCCGATAACTTTTGGACATGGCCATTGCTGGACTGCATAAAATGCCAGAAACAGAAATCGCCCCCGAATAGAGTGAAGATTATTCTTAATATGATTTATATAATATAAATCATGTTATAATAAATGAAAATGATTTGTGTTTATCCATGCTTTCGAATCGCTTGTATTAAAAATAATTCACAAAATCCAGACAAAATTAGTAAATACGTGTTTGAATTTATGCTAAAATAAACATCAAAAGTTGTCGGATTTAGACTTACTCGAATAGGCTTCGGGCTGCACTTATGTTTTTACACATTCCTTTCAATGAATTGGTATATAACCCGCCTGATCATGGTTCAAACCGAGGTTTGGAATCAAATCGGAAAACTTTAGTGGCTGATCTACAAACAGCTCGTTTTTCAAAACGTGCTGATCTACAGTGAGCCGGACCATTGAAGTACATTTATTTTTCAGAAGTTACTCTTTTGTTCGTTTCTATGCTTTCGAATGTGAAAGATCGCTATTCCATTGCCAATTTAATCCCTAATCACACAGCTTAGAGTGTACTCATTTGACTGCTGAGTGCACAGGTAATTTTTTCCTAATAACTGGAATCGAACCCAGAATTTTCTGCTGTGAGACAGACTTGCATCTGAGCGGATTAGAGAGAGAGAGAGAGAGAGAGAGAGAGAGAGAGAGAGAGAGAGAGAGAGAGAGAGAGAAAGGAAGAGAGAGAGAGAGACAATATGCAAAAAATAATACATCTTAATGTAATATATTGCGCATGATATTCATACATATGTACAATTGTAATACGTATGATATTTAGTACTTGTCATTAGTATTTAAACAAACAGATATTTTGCCTCTAATCGATTGGTTATTGGATTATTAAAAGAAAAAAAAACAACAAAAAACAACAACATTTCTTTTCCGTATCCTCTAAAATCTTATTCGAAATCGACTGAGAATGTTGAATTGGCGATCTCACGTCATTGTCTATGCAAAACGATTTTAGGATGAGAAAAATCGCTTTCTTTCATTCAATAATTGATTTTTTAGAACTCTAGCATTCAGAACCACAAAACATGACTAAATGCATGCCTTGTTATATTGATTACAAAAGAATTTGTTTCTCCCCGCATCCCTGTTTTTATCTCTCCGAACCAAACGATTGGAAACAAGATGTCTGTTTAGTATTACTTTAAATACCTTTAAGAAGTACTTTGTCATTAAATATATATATATATATATATATATATATATATATATATATATATATATATATATAATAATCAAGTAATTGTGTCATCCACAGACAGCTATTTCGTTGTATTACAACTCTTCAGTGTGGCTATAGACTATCCATTATCCCATCCAGTACCACGAGGTAGGATCGAAATCTTCGCTTCAAACTCATAGGCTGGCATCTTATATATATATATATATATAAGAACATATTTAAACAATTTTCTTCTGTTCACTTACTCATATTAAAGAACCGTTTCTATAAATATTTGTTAAACCTGTTTTATACAATTATTGTAGAAGCGCCCTGAAATGTACTCTGCTACCTGTTTCTGATATAAAGCCGATACCTGGTTCGCCCATTTTTGTGTCCATCCATTCCATACGATAGATCGATGAATTCTAGATCGATTAATTCTTCATGTTTTTTTGGTTTATTCATTCGAGAACATTCGTTTGATCTCCCCTACTTGTGATTCCAAAGTAAGCAAATTACATTGCCGCAATCTCTACTTGGTTCGTCAAGTGAATATAAAGATGTCAATCATGGAATCTTATACCAAGGACTATTTGTTTCATCAGGACTCGAGAAAATTGGTTATGGGTATTACTAATGAGGTTTGAGAAGTATGTGTCGTGAATGTTTCTCCCGCAACAATCAAACGTACCCTGGATAAGACCGGTTCACATAGCAAACGGCCACAAAAGAAACTGTCACTGAAATTGAGACACAAAAAGGCATGTTTAAAGTTTACGCAAGAGAATTCAGATGAAAATTAAACATTTTACTAAGGTCAGAATGAAGAGAAATCAACCCATTTTAATCTGATCGTCATCAGTCTTTTAACGTTCGTCGTTGGACATAAACCCTCCCCAGGATTCGCCACAATTCTCTATCATGATCGTTGCAGAGCCAGTATTTCCTGAATCTGTCTAGCTCATCTCTCCATCTTGTGTTCTGTCGGCCTCGGTTTCGTATGTTATCTCTTGGGATCCATGTTGTGAGTCGTGATGTCCATCGGTTGTCTGTCATTCTTGCAACATCGCCTGCCCATTGCCATTCAAATTTTTTTAATAGTCTCGGATTCCTGTTTTCTTCCTTATATACTGTTATGTCTTGCGATCTCCCCATGTAAGGTTTTGACCTGATGGCATCAATCAATTCTGGGATTGCGATGGAGAGGCATACAAGGAAAGGTTTTTGGTTTCAACGGTTAAGCATGATGGTGGACACTTCATGGCCTTGTGTTGTACAAACTCTAATGGCACTGGTGAGCTGTATTTCATCGATAGAATTATGAACACTGACGGTTATATCAATATATTGAAAGAAAACGTTGCCTTCATTCAAACGCTTGGGAACAAGAGATGTGTTCCAGTATAATAATGATCTAGGGTACTCAATTGAAAAAACAACAAAAACAACAGCGATATTGAAGAAGCGAAAGATGCAAGTATTCAATTGGCCTGGCATGTTACTGGATTTAAATCCAATTGAGCACTTCTGGAATGTACTGAAATTGAAAGACAACTCCTCAACAAGATAGATTTGAAAGAATGCAGTGTAGCCTGTTCGTAAAAATCTTAAGAAATCAGCGTCGTCATGACTCTCAGCATTAATAGAAAATAAATATCGGTTTTAAATAAACTTTTTCCGTATGGGGTGTATTCATTTTTGGACGGCAGCAAATTCGAATTTTGTTTCAATGATGTAGAGTTTGATCACCGATAGTACCCGATAATATCCGTTTTGATGGTGTATTGTTCCACTAGAAATGATAAAAGGTCCCTGATGCACCCTCCCAATAGTCACTTATGGAACTGAAACATGGAACCTAACCAAGAGACAGATCTGCAGATTGAGAACCATGCAACGTGCACATGAAAGAATTATGCTGGGCCTCACATTGAGAGACCACAAGACAGCACAGTGCATCCAGGAAAAAGAGTCAGGGACATCATAGAATCCGTTAAAAATCTCAAATGGCAGTAGGCTAGCCATGTTGTACGAACAACGGACAACCGATAGACATCACGACTTACAGCATTGATCCCTAGAGACCGAGGCTGGCAGAGTATTAGATGGAGAGATGAACTAGACAAATACAGAAAGTATTAGCTCCACGACATTCACGATAGAGTAGTTTGGCGGATCCTGGGGAAGGTCTAAGGTCCAACGATGAATCTTAAGACTGATGATGATGATGATGATGTTTGGTTTGGAAGGAAAATAACTTTGGACGGAGAAAGTCGTTTGGAGTGTACTAATACATGGGCGATACTGTATAATAGTCCTATTCTGTCTGTAATACTTTCATTAATTCCTGATCACTTGAATCCTTTTCTTCCTGACTTTCAATGTACTCTTATGAATAATCATCAATACAATTACATAATGTGTGTAATAACCCCGTTTTGTCAACAGGATTTTTATCAATTTTTGCAAAAAATACATTCATCAAAGTTTCTCAGGGATTTATTTCCCCCCAATGTAAACATCTTTCTATTCGATTCGATATTCATTGAGATGTCTTGAAGTTAAATAAAGGAGTGTTATAGTATCTGGAAAAACCAAACAAAAACAAAGAAATCGGATAGATCTATAGCTCTTAAAACAAAAATCTTTTTCTTCTTCATGGAGGGTGACGAAAGAGCTGATTGTTATTTATATGGCATTAACTGAGCGCAAATGGTAAATGCGTTCCCTTCACAGAAAGTAACGAAAAACTTAATTATCATTTAAATTATTTCACAGAATCAGAAGTCGACAACTTGAGCATATTTTCCTCTCCGTTTATTACAGGCAGACCGATTAAATCTATTGAACAGGACAGAATTCTGGGTCGTTGCTTCTTACGACACCAAAGTGAACACTTTTTTCGAAAACAGCCCAATCCTGTCCCACCTGAACACAAGCAACATTCTGATGTTACGGAAGACATGGAATCGATACCAGAAGAATAGATGCAGTAATTACCGGATTGTAGTGAAACCGAGGCTATCAGTATGTATAGATTACGAATGCATGTTTTTAATGTCGTCTGTAATCCAAGGTTTGCAGAAACGGGTTCATACAAGAAGTCTATCATTAATCTTTTAATATAAAAAACAACAACAACAACAACAACAACAAAAAGTTCAATACTTTCAAGACAAACCTCGTACGTGTTAGATAACTCTATAGAAATTTCACAGTGCATCTTTGAGATTTAGGAGTAAGACACAAAGTAATTATACCTCTTAATCATGCAGATAACGAAATATCTCTCAATTATATTACTTTTAAATAAAGGCTTTCTCGTTTGTAAAGCCACATATGTTTAATGAAAAAATGCATTGATGATTATTTTCCAGAATTGAAGAACAAAACAATTCAAACAAACCCATGACCTAATAGATCGTGGGGTTCCATTTTGTGTCCTTCAATTCATTTTTCAGGCAACGGCAGTGCATATATCCTCTAACATGCGTCGGGTAGAGCTGCATCAACAGGGAGTAATTAAAATTTGACAGGATTCTTGAAGGTAGCTGATTCATGCCTCTCCCAAGGACATTACTGTAAATTGATCACAAATTAATTCAGTTGGAATCTGAACTGTTTACAAATTATATTTTCATGCTTTCAACCGTTAGGTGAACTCTGCACCTTCAGGAAACCAACATTTTCTTCATCTTACCATTCCCATCAACTTTTGCTTTGATGCTAATGTCTGACTGAGGAAAAGGCAGCATGAAACTGTAGGTGGCTAAATACAGGTTGTATTAAGTTGTTACGTATAAAATGTCATTTTTTCTTCAATATAGTAAGATGAAGGATAATACAAACAACAGCAAAAATAACGGCAAATATTTAATCAAAATATAACCAGCTTGAAGCAATAACATTTTCCTTGAGATCCTCTAATGATAATATGGCATATCTAAACAATTCTTTGCGTAATTCTGTAAAAGTACAAACTATGGCTTCCCTATTACGGAATTGAAAATACTTGAAAAAATTATAATCCTAAGGAGGAATTTCCGGAGTATGGAGGATGCCGTTAGATTTCAAATCCCAGTTCTCTAAGCTTACTCATTGTCAGCTGAAAGGTGTAAGGTTAGGAAACGTCATAGAGCATTTCAATTATTTCATGCATGGCCAGCTTTTCAACAATTTGATCTTTTTTATTGCCTTGAGATGATGTGATACCGTTGCTATTGAAGTCCTAATTTGAATTCATACTTGGAAATTAGCGTAACTCCCTGGTTGGACTCCATTGGGATTAAAGGTTCAAAAACTTCCAATGACAACGAATTGTCATCATTTATGCGACTACATTAGTAAATCTTTTACTTTTAACATCCTTTTCTCTATAACGTAAAAACGACATTTCATGATTATCAAAAATTCTGATATTTTCTGAGACTCTTCAAGTGAATATGACCTGCTCATAGTTTTGGTCTTATTGGTTCAGTCTGTTAATTGTCATGCATTTTTTGTGAGACTTCTATGTTTTTAATGAACACTCTGTCGTAGAACCCTATCTGCCACAACATCCAGTTCGCGTTCTTCATCTTCTATCACTTTTTCCCGCTCAATTTATTTTGTCCTTTTCAGTTGATCGAGGCTTATATCGCCGATGCAGTGATGATCTTCGCTAACACGGTGGTTGCAGTTCTGAGGCGAAGGAATATGGATTATCCAGAAAATGATTTTGATTTGAGAAAACAACTCAACTTCGAAATACGTAAGGTCAGTGGTCGATGATAAGAAATGAATGTGGTGGTGTAGCGGTAAAGTCAGTGGACAGCAATAAGAAAAAAAAAAAACAAAAATAAAATCTCACCTTCGTATATCGGGTTCTAATGAAATCAGTAACAAACGTGATTATCATTTAATTTTTTTCTTTACAACCAGAATTTGTTGTGTCTCGGCATACGAGATCATTTAAGTGGATAAGTGTTTTGAAGTATTCGCTTCATGAATACTACCCATGACATCAAGGTTTACATGAATAGATACAAGCCAATAATTACGTAGTTGGAGAATGCCGTCCCCATAGTTGTTAGAATAATCAGAATATATTCAAGTATCCCACAAATCGTCCAAAAATATGAAAATAATAGAGTGAAAGGATATGAAATTGATTCAAGTTGCTGTATTGCAAAATATGGCAACAACAGGGAGCAAGATTCTCAGAAAACTTTGTGTTATCTAACTGTCAACAGTATCCAACAGAAAACTGGAGAGTAAATAAATATTGATATTCTGAATTGTCTTGTGGTCGACACAGTTTACGCATTTTCATCGTTGCCAGTGGCCGGTTTTTTAACCCAGGTAAAAAAAAAGCCAAGAGTTTGAAAGTTGATTTTCAAGGCAGACAGGGTCTCCCTACTTGGATCATTGGCGTAACACAATATTCACACCCATATCTGACCTTGTTGCACATAGCTTAGTAAATCCTCGAAAAAGATTTCGAATGTTGATTTTCAAGGCAAGGCCACCATTGTTGAAGGGTTGATGCATCAGATCTTTCTGTTGCCACCTCCCAGTCTGGCCTTGTCTCGTACTAAGCTCAGCTTAGTGATTAACAATGAACAATATTTAATTTTTTTTCTAATTCATTTCTAGAAAAATTCAACTGGTCTCTTCATATCGACCGCATTCGACGAGAACGGTTTTAGCACCAATACCGAATACGAGATGAGCAGCGTCTCCCCCAGGGTTCAGGATGCCGTTGATCACGTGGCTGAAAAGAAAGTGGCTTCCTGGAACAGAGAGTCTCATCTGAAAGTGATTGACACTTTTTTCCCCAACCGACAAATCGGCTTTGGAGGCGTCAAATTCAAAGTTGGCATATTCCTGGTAATGAAAACAACAAAACAAAAACAAACACTCACACACAAACACACCCCTCTCCTATCATTGCTGCGGGGGATCCGTTACCCCGGGGCAGCACTGCTCCATTGCGTCGGCTGGAGCTAATTTTCCAGGGTGACTCCTTTTTTTCCCCACGTTAAGCCTCGACATTTTGTGTCACATTTTGCTGCGGTGGGGCAGTGAATAAAGAGACTCCCCCTTTTCTGGCCTTTTCGGCATGATCAAAGTGTAGTATCTGTTCCCTAGCAGAGCCCGAGGAGCTGGTACTGACACTTGCCTACCGAGAAGGCCGGAGATGGTGGGTGTCAAAGACCGAGTGTGCTGGTGTAATGCGTCAGCCAATGAGGTTTTACTGAGGCTGTGCATCGATACGCGCATTGGGAAGCTTCCGGTTCCCTTTTATTACTCGGCCCAGCTGCGGGGAATATGGCACCCTGGGGCAGCGCTGTTCCATTGCACTTGACGGAACGGGTCGGGACTTGTCCTAACACTTTCGTGGTGGAAGTTACTTTGGTTGCTTAGCACACCAAAGCCGCGTCGGCTGGAGCCATTTTTGGATGGATGGTTCCTATTTTCCCCATGTTAAGCCTCGACCTTGTGTCACATTTTGCTCTGGTGGGGTAGTAAATAAATAGCACACACACACACACACACACACACTCACACTAAATACAAAAGCAAACCGCCTGTCCCTTTCTCAAACTCTCTCTGTTGTAAGACATATGTACACACACATGCTTGTTTTTTTTTTCGCACAATATCTCCAAAAGTTTTTGGGGGCCAAGGGAGAAATTATTTAATTTTGGGACAGATCCAGGATAATTCACAGTCCGTCCTGCATCACAGCTATGATATATCCACGCATTATCTCCAAAAATTCTAAATAAATTTCAATGAAATATTATGTAAGGGTAAGCTTTGGGGAGAGAGAAGGATTCTGTTGAATTTTAGATCGGATCCAGGAATTCTTTTTCGATTAGAAGATATTTTTTCTTCTTCTCTGTACATCTATATAACCTCTCAGTTTTTTAGTATGTTTCCAAATAAAATAAAAATGCCTAAAAAGCTATATCCTCTTTCCAGCCTATCACGTTGAATGAAACATACCTAGAATTTTCGCTAACCCTTCTCATCGTTGCTTTTTATGTTTACTACAAAATATCTGAACTCTCTTGGTAACTAATGCAAAATATTTCCAATATGTTTCAAATAAAAGACCATTAAAAGTTATAATATTGTATCGATAATGATATAAGTAAAAGAGAAGTTTCAACAAGCGGAAAAGCAAAGCTTCTTCACGTTTTGTACGATACATAATGCAATGGATCTAACCCATGGAGTACCAATCATTGTTTGTAGAAATTTCTGGTTTTATGGTGCAGAGGTGTTAATACGACGCCCAAGATGGACCACCCTACAGGGTTTAGGAGCTCCAACTGAAATTTACCCCTAGCTGAACAATGGATTCATCCCTCTTTCCCGAGAGAAAACTGGTTCCAGTCGGAGTTTGAACTCAGTTCACTGATTTCATTCTCCACGCCATCAACCGCAAAAGTCTCTTAAACTTCTGATTTTAAACAAAACAAAAATATTTTATTCATATTTTGTGATATTTTAAGGCGTGTGAAAGATTCGATTATATTTTGAAAAATCTATTTTTTTGTTAAATCCGTCACTTGTCATTTTGAAAGCAGAACGTATTGATATTCGACAGGTCGAACCTTATACGATGATGAACAAAACAGACGGCAACTTCAGCGGACTTTGCATATCGATTCTGAAAGAGCTTAGCGAGAAACTCAATTTCACGTTGGTATTTTTTAAATCTTTTTTTTCTTCATTTTTCCTTCATTTTTCCTTCATTTTTTCATTCAATCCAAAAAAAAAAAAATGAAAATAAAGTCAGTATTTTCTAAATTTGGCTGGACTGAAATAAAATTCAAAATTATCATTACAGATCACCCTACTTCTTAAAAATTCGTTTTACGACATTTTTTCACTTCACAAAAAAAAAGAAAGAAAAGTGAACCATTATAGTGGCAGTGGACAAACTCTTCTTCATCCCCCTTCCTTATATCCCAGTCTCTTGTACCTTCTACCATTCCAGTCTCTGGCGACTCGGCTTAACATATCATCATCACTATTTTCGGAGTCTGGGACCCCCCCCCCCCCAAAAAAAAATTCCCATATAAATTATTGGCTATTGCTTTTTCGGTTTATGCTATTTTAGCGTACGTGGGGTTTTCACTGTAACGCTCTACGTTCGTATAGCTTATATTTGTGCATTCGAGATGGAACGTGAAGTTTAATTTTCAGCTGAAGCTAACCAATGTTAGTTTAAAAGAGTGTTATTATTTGTCTTTTGAGTGGGTCAGAGAATGACAGGGGCATCATCATCATCATTATCATCATCATCAGCAGCAGCCTTTTAATGTCCATCGTTGGACATGCACCTTCCCCAAGATCTGCCAGATCTCTTTATTGCTGATGTCACGGCGCCAATATCTCCCGAACTTGTCCAAATCGTCACGCCATCTTGATTTCAAGTGGCTGCTATTCCGCGTATGATATCTGGGGATTCATGTTGTAAATCGTTATGTTCAGCTGTTGTCTGACAATCTTGTAACAAGACCTGATTATAACCATTTGAGTCTTCTTATCATATCTCTGATCTCTGTTTGTTTTCTAATATGCAGTCTTGTGATGTAATGTACGGCCCTCTCTTGGGTATGTTGCATCGTTCTTAGCTTGAAAGTCAATCTTTTTTTAGGTCCCATATTACAGCTCCATAGGTGACTGTCAGGAGGACACATCGGTTGTTGACCCTTCTTTTCAAAACCAAAACTGGCGTTGAATATCTTGGGTTGGTAGCGGAGTTTTAAGCTTTCTGCCTGTCGACACCAAAGCCTGAACAATCAAACCTTTCTTGACTGAATTCATTTTACATTCCGACAATTATTCACCCCTCTCTACCGTGTATATTCTGATAGGATTACACTCAGGCTATATTTTATTCATAAATATAGGGCTCTGGTTGTTTCTATGGAAACTAAATGCGATGAAATTACCGAAAAACGCCAAGTATATAGTAACTCTAACTGTATCAAGTTATAAATTATGAAAATAAAATCTCAGAATGTCCATGCTTGGTTTTCATAGTATCAAAACTTGATCATATAATTGATTTCGAAGCACTCCGCCGTTACACGGAAGCCACCTTGTTGTTAGCGTTAATTCACGAGCACCCACCTATGGCTACTTGGGATTCGATGGCAAATAAACGCATGTGCATGGTCGGCAAGATTTGGCTAAACCATTTAGAAAAGGTTGACATCTATGACTTAAGAAGGAATAAGCGCCTGTATTTTCTCTTGGACTTAATATAAGGACTTCTTTGTGAATAGGAATGACTGTCTCAGTTTCTCGAAGAGTATACTTCAGGAAAAGGTTGCTAATAGGGAAAAAGGTATCAAAAATAATCTTCAGCGGCTTTGTTTTGTTTTTGGACAGGTATGACTTGATTCGATCCCCAGCCCGTGCATCTGGCACAGTACAAGAAGATGGTTCCTGGAACGGATTGATAGGGATGACCATGCGAAATGTAAGACTTGCATATCTATGTGTATATGAATGTGTGTTAATGCATATTTGTTAATATGACTGTAAATATGTCTGCGTGCATGTGTGCGTGCGTGTGTGTTTAGATATGTCAGTGTGTGTGTATGCATTTCTGCGTTTGTGTATGTATTTGTATACGCATATGTTTGTAAACATACTGCACAGTGTATGTTTTCATATATATGTATATGTGTGTGTACATATACGTATACATGTCGGTATATATATATATATATATATATATATATATATATATATATATATATATATATATTAAACCGAATCTTTACACAGTTTTTTTTCCTAACTTTCAAGTTTGTAACGTAACGAATATGAAGAAATGAACGGAAGACGTCTGTTTTTTGCTTCATACGAATTTCTGCATTCTCAAATATTCTCTCTGTCGACCTCTCAACGAAAGTGTAACGGACGGGGATAGTAAAAAGCATATTCATGTTTTATTGTTTCGTATTTTTTACTGGTTACTTAAAAAGTGTGTACATCTTTTACTTGAATTACATGTCCTTTTTTTTTCTCTATATGTTGACCTACCGTATTTTAAATGAGTGTATATTTCATTCAATTATTTAAGAAACTTATCCGTATAAAAACTATTTAGCTTGATCTGATAACACATTTTCTGATGTAGAAATGAAAATGATAGTAATAAAAAGTTAATTACATTAAATTTCGTCAGTGGAGGTATTAGTGTAAATGCTACACTACCTTTCACATTTGTGTCTAACAGCTGCTAATCGTATTTGAAGCTAGGTGGAAGCCAAAATTTCATATGTTAATTTTCAAAGCAGGTATGTCCTCCCTAGTTTGAAGACTGGCGTAACATAATCTTCGTGTTCTATATATTTTTCAATTTGGCCTAGTTTCGAACGAACTTAAGTTTTTATAAATATTAGTATATATGATTCGGCAGGCCCGCTTCGTTGCTTATAAGTCACTTCTAATCCTGAGTTTTGAACTTGATGTCTTAAAATTGTTTTTTTGGACAATTGAAATCACCCTTCTTGTTATTTTCATTGTTTACACAACGTTTCAGCCGATCTATCATACGGCTTTCTTCAAGTTATACGTATGTAAAGAGAGGACGCCCCTTTCTGGTTGCGGAAAAACCGTAGCAAATAGATTTATTTTGATTCTTTTCTCTGTAAATCAAACGATTCAATACCGCGAAAAAAGTCACACCAAGTTGAGATCCACACTGGCCTAACATTCATTAGGCCGTCAAGTTAATGTATGTCGGTTTTTTGAGTTTTCTTACTCTTTAACGGCATTCTCTGGTTATTCTTCGCACTTCCTTCCAGAGAAAGTAGCGCACACCATATCGGAGTTTTCCTATTCCTGTTTGGTCAATACTTTTTTTTCCAAAACTATCAGTTAACAATCATTTTTACTTGGCACTACCAGAAAAAGATCCCTTCTCTTTACATATGGATAATACAACGTATAAAGGAATTGACCGAAAAATTGTGGGAACAACTAAAATAAAAAGAATGACTCATCTCAAAATTCTTGACAATATCTTTAGATTGGCTTATACGACTGGTAGATTTGGATATTGAAATTCATGGTACATTTTCTTAAAGTCTACAATACAATGATAAATTTCAATTTTAACTAGCCAATAACCCTGCAAAATGATTTTCTGTGTCAATTTTTGTTTTGTCGCAACAGGAAGTGAATTTCTCCATTGGTCCATTCACGATGACCAAAAAACGAGAAGAGGCTGTTGATTTTACGATGCCTTATGCCGAGGAGAGACGAGCTGTTTTGGTCAAAACGGAAGGTCCCACTACGGAAGGCGCCTTCCGTGTCATTCGACCATTCAGATGCAGCCTGTGGGCATCAGTGGTAGGCGTAATCGTTTTGGTAGGCATTGTGCTGTCCATAATTAACAAACTGAAGCCGGACATTGTTTTAAACACTCACGAGACGACACTGCGTGATGACCATAGGTTGCAGGAAACCCTATGGCTGATCATATCATATTACTTGCAACAAGGTAAGTTGTTTGGGATTTTTACACACTGAAAGACACGCTAGTTTTCATTTTTGAATACATAAATTGTGTCCCATCAATGGATGAAACCAGGGAGTGGAGCCCCCTAAAGGCAGTTTGACGCTCAATTTGCCCCTTTCAGGCAGTTCCCGTAGCCAAGCTGTTGGCAGACATATCGTTCTCTACATCAACGAGGCCGAGAGAGAAATTCCGATGATTGAATAGCCCAGAATCTCCATACGCTTCGCCCAGGCATGGGCCCCAGTGGGACGCCCCGTTGTCTGTCGAGACAGAGAGGATGTCATTCATATACTGGACATAAAGATAACGTATTTATACAAATCAGACATACTTAATATAATGCCATACATACATAATAACCAATGTACGTAAGTACATCAATAAGTCAATAGCCTAATGATGGAAAATATTTATTCAAGGCAAAAATATTCATTTTCCTTCCTTGTCGATGCACCTGATTCAGTTGTGGACATTAATCACATAAATTGAACTCTACTTAGTTCAATTTAAAAGTACATTTTGAATTTTAAAAAAAATAAAAAATCATTACACAGGGAGTAATCCTCATATATATATATATATATATATATATATATATATATATATATATACTTATAGTAGCAAGCAAAATATACGAGCGGCTACAATAGTAATATCTAATCCATCTGAGTACCGAGAGAAAAACTGGATTGTTATTTTTTTAATTCATTAAAAAAAAATATTGTTCGTCTCTGATAAAGCCCCAAACCTGCTCGGTCAGTCTCATTACGCCATCACATTCTACGCCAAAGTTATGTTCAGGATCCGCAGAAGAAATCTTGACGAAGTTGGTTGAAAATTCCCCAAGCTGAGCAAGCTGAGCTGATCCGGTCTCAAAGCAAATTGGAATTAAACGGACAGATCGGCTGCCGATTTTACATCCAAAAATAACATATTTTTGTCTTTTTCAAATTACATATACTCTTATTGTTTAGATTTCATCGCAGTACAATCATATTATAAACATTATCTTATAATTCAGAGTTATTCACAGTAAGGTCGTTTACCAGTTCTGATAATTCGGTATTGTGGGAAATGGCATATCAGTAAACTCTGTCGTTAACAGCCGGGGCAGAGTGTCGATCACCAACAGCATTTTAGTAGCATACAACATGAAGATGGTGTCTACGTCGAGTGACGCCCCCTGCCGGCGATTTTAGCGACACCCCCTAACGGCAATTTTGGCAATTCTGTTTAATCTCCGAAACTTGGGACATTTGTAGTCAAGGGTTTTACAGCGATCAATCAAAATAGGACAAATCTACTTATGATATAAAACGTTGCATCATAGAATGTTTTTACCCCTTTACGCCATTACGGTAAAGCATATCTAATAATGGAATCACCATATTTATGCGCTATCATTATCATTAATGACAAGCGAAGCGCTCAAATGATCCGTTGGTTACCTATTAAACTTTTAACCGAAGAGCACAGCATCAGTGGGACATGTAGCGTCCCCGAGCGCCTTTTGATCGACCAGGTACATGAACACTATTCATAGTTTTCGTTTCATGTTGATATGACAAATCTGGTAGTATTGCATTCTTAAAATTAAATGTGAATTATCTCTTAAACTCTGGATGCCAACGTAAATTCTATATGCTTCTTGAATCAGTGACACACATAGTGCCATAAGACTATATGGCAACACTTTATATACGTTATGGCTTGATATGGGGGAAAACGTGCCAATAATAACAAAAAAACTATATTTGTGCAACAAAAATGGAGATCAAAAGTTAAGGAACAAATTCAAAAACTGGAAAATAATCATAATACAGACACATTCATTACAAAATCAGTATTTATTGTGGCGACTCTTTCCCCTTATAACTTACTAGCATCTGTTCTCGCATGAATCAACTAATTTATTGTGAAAATCAGGAGCAATTTTGTCCACTTCAGTTCCAATCTTTTCCCACAGATCGTACGCAATTTTTTGGATTTAAACGTCGGAATGATTTATCGACTTTCATACATTCTCTTTGGGACTGAGTTTAAGGCTTTTGAAAGCCCTCCCTGGCTTATGAAATCCTCGGCTTTCTTGGTTGTATGACAGGGTGCATTATCCGACAGGTAAATGGATGATTGATTCTCAACTGAATGAAGGTATGGACTGATATGATATCGGAAAATTCAACATTCACCGTATCAAGCAGATGAACCAGACGGCTAACACCAACTGAAGAGAAAGCACTGCAAACCATCACATCATAGAGAGATGACACATCAGCTGTCTGTCATGCTATAGGAACCACCAACAAATTTGGCTCGATGAATCAACGGAGAGGTTTAAAGAAAACAGTTTTGGCACATTTTTAAAAGAGTTTTTAGTGTGTGAAGGTTCTATTCACAATGTAACTGTAAGGCTAAGACTTGACTTGAAATGTTGAGGAACTAGCCTCTCGTCCAACCTACGCCTTACAGTCTTTTTATCATCAGATCCCAATGACTTGATCTTGGATTCATCACTAAAGTTAACCAGTGCCGACTGTTCAAGAGACCAAAGAACATGATCTGTAGCATACTGAAGACGTGTTATCTGATTCTTACAACAGATGAGAGGCTCAACTGCACAGAGCCGGGATTTCAATCCAACTTCGAATAGTTTACGTGCAACAGTATGTCTCGACACTAGCAAACCTGAATTCTCACCTAACTGATGTGAAATTTCAGCAACACTCTTCAACCTATCTTACCTGATCTTACCAGGCAGTCTTCCCTCATTGTAGTTTTGCGAGGTCAACTCTTTTTGGATTCAAGCGTATTTGACTTCTTAGTTTGGATGAATGTCCCGTTTAAGATACTTTTAGATCATCCAACACCATCAGCAATGGCTAAAATCGACTTCAACTCTTATGAAGATCAATATTTTCTTTTCTTCTGAGAGCATGATTTGTTTCCTCACAGAAGCGACCATTTTGCCAGTGATGTTGGTTCCAATAATATACAAAGCTGAAAAAGTAATTGATGGGAGTTATTAAACACCTTTAAAACTAATGCCTATCAATCGACGGAATAAAATTAATACTGTACCTTAACTTTTGATCGCCCGGAATAATGCAAAAATATGATTTTATAATTATTCTGGGCATTTATTTTTATTATGTTATAAATTCTACATAATATACGAAGATAATATTGTATTTAGTTGTAAAAAATATCTACTTTGGTAGTTAGTTTCAGCAATCAATTGGTATACTTCGTAATAGCCATTCCTTTTATTTTGCTCGCTACTGTATATATTTATTGCTTTTGACCACGTTTCAGCCGATATATTTTTCAGCCTTCTTCAGGCAATGTTGCAGCTAGTAGCTTTAAGAATCAGCGTGTTCTTTCTTATATCAAATATTTACGAAAGATATCGAATATCTGATTGAAAGAGAAGATCTTTGAAAGACATCCCTTTTTATATCAATTTTCTTATTTTGTGGCATAGGCTTCAAAAACATTTCAATAATGCAAAAATTCAATAGAATATTGGTGCCTCTCGATCCTTTATTATTTCAGGACCTTCAATGAATCCACAAACGACCCCTGCTCGGTTAGTAATCGGTTTTTGGTGGCTATTCACGATCCTGGTGACCACCTATTACACTGCCATCCTTGCTTCATCATTGACTGTTCCGTTCATCAGGACACCCATCGACAATATAAAGGACCTTGCTGACTCCGATAACCCGCTTAAAGTAATCGTTCTTCACGATTCCAGCACATATGAAGATTATCAGGTCAGCAGCATCTTCATTCATTGATAACGTTTGGAAAGAAGTTGGAATGGTGTAACTCCAATGGTCAGATCCATATGATCTGTTTATATAACAGAGAGGTGTCACATCAGCTGTCTGTCACGCTATAGGAACCACCAACAAATTTGGCTCGATGGACCAAGGGAGAGGTTTAAAGAAAACAGTTTTGGGTGCATTTTTAAAAGAAGTCTTAGTGTGGGAGGGTTCTATTCACAATGTAACTATAAGGCTAAACTGGTCCTTTACTTCCCATTCAATATGCATATATGCAGAAATATATATTGTCATTTTATATGTTCATGAATAATTTTTTGAGAGATCATGAATGAGGGGAAACGTTTCCACATTTTAAAGGTCAACTGTGAATTATGACTTTTTCCCTTTCAAGGGGCCAAAAATTCGAGGAAACCTTTGTCTCTTCAATAAGTAAAAAGTGTTTAGAAACTTTTTTTGTCTTCAAGGAATAAAAATGAGAAGAAACCCTTTCCCTTCAAAAAAGTTAAAGGACCCCCCCTTTACGTAGTCAAAAGTGAAAGGAAACTTTTTCTCCTGTAAGTGGTCAAAGGTGACAGGGAAACGATTTCCCCGTTTTGAGGGCCAAAAGTAATAGGAGACATCTCCCCTCTTTTAAGGAGAAAGGGAATTTTCTTTTAAAAGTCTGAAAGCTTTAGTCCTTTTTTTTACTCCTTAGGTATATTTAACCGGGTATAGACGGGCACCTCAGCTAGATTCCAATTACACGAGTTGTGTTATGCCTATTTCTCTGAGAGAGGATCTTACTTATTTGGAATATAAAATCTTATAGCTTGAACCTCAGCTGGATTCTAACACTGATTTCCAGAACTGAATGAAAGCGTAATATATTGTTTTGAGTAAGTACTGGTTCTTTTCTTCAAAGTATTGTAAAATGCTTTTAATGGGTATAAGTTTTAATGGAATAGGATATGACTTTTTTTCATCCATTTGATTATATATTTGCATGCAAACTATACCTTTTTCAAAGCATATAAAAAACAAGGCAAGCAAATAAGAAAAATAGGCAAGCAAATTGAATCGATGACCAAGACAACATATAGTAATTGCTCCTCTTCCGTTCAGGTAATTAGACTACTGGGTGAGCCACAACCTGAATTTGCACTGTCAAAAGCTTAATTCAGTAAATCTGAAAATAGTTATAAATCCGATGGCTTAGTTAAAACTATATACATAAAAATGCGTGTGTGTGTGTGTGCGCGCGCTTGTTTTCTTTTAAAGTCGAGAACTAAACTACAGAGAAAAACAAAGAAATATGTGAAAGCAACAATAAACTAATGTTCAGAAACGATGAATAAAATTGGCGGTCTGAACTTAAAACTCGTCGCAGAAATTTAATTTATCTTTCTCTTTTAATGTGCTTTCGTTCTATTAGATTTTCAAACCTCCCTGAAATTTCACAGTATTGAGAAAGGAAATATTTAAAGTTTTTTTCTGAATAAAAGATGTATTATTTGATAAGTAGCTATAATTCTAAATTACATCCTTTCTATCCACCTGTCATAGGTAACTGTCGATATAAAATTCTCCTCCTGTAAATGCTTAAGTTAATTAGCCAGTATTTCTTCAAAAGGAATCTAACCCTAACCTGACAATAAAACTTCTCTTAGAGGAAAAGCCCTAACCCTTCCTTTAATCTTGATCTCAACGCAAACGCTGCAAGAAAATACGAATACAATTTAGATCCAGTTCGACGCTCTGGCGTGCGAACTACCAACTGTCAGAACGCAAATTTTCTCAGTTTCAAGATAAATTTATCTTTCAGGTATGTGTAAGTGTGTTCTCAAGAACTATATTTATAGCTTCAAACTAATGAGTTTTGGCAACTAGCGAACCACACTTAATTATGTATGTATATGTATGTAGCATAATTACGTGAGACAAGAAAAATTTTCAAAAAGATTTTTAGTGTGGGAAGGTTCTATTCACAGTGTAACTGTAAGGCTAAATTTTAAGGCTTTTTATGCACACACACACACACACACATATATATATATATATATATATATATATATATATATATATATATATTGGCTTTGACATCTTCAATCAGCTTTCAACTCCTGAATACTTTTCGTTATCTGTGTTGTAAATTTTACCATTTGATCTTATTTACATTTTCGTATTTTGTACGCTTACCCTCCCATAAAATCTCCATCCACAAATACCTAAATTTATACAAACATTGAAATGTTTCCGGAATAACCCATGGCTCTTGTTTTCAATTCTAATATTGATTATCCACGAGCATATTTCTCGGAGTTACTTTCTTTCCTTTAATTCTTCATTCTTTATCTTCATCAAAAATCACTCCGTGGTAAAGTTATGTGTCGTTGGTTCTGAGGAGTAGTTAGCTGGACTGTCAAATGCCTTTCTTGTGACAGCTAAAAAGTGAAATATTTATCATCATCATCATCATCATCATCATCTTTCCAGCGTCCCTTGTTGGGTATAGACCTTTTCCAAGATTCGCCAGACCTCGATATCATGGGCGGCCCGGAGCCAGTACTTTCTGAGCTCGTTTAGTTTGTCACGCCATCTTAATTTTTTGTCAGCCACAGTTTCGCATATGATCTCTGTGGATTGATACCACATACAGATACGCACATATTTATACATCCAATATACATGCATGTGAGTGCATAAGCGTGCGCGTCTATTCGTGTGTGTGTGTGTGTGTGTGTGTGTGCACGCGCACTCACACAACAAGCCCAACACTCGAACTACCTACAGACATCGTTTACCATCAATTATCTCCCCTTTTTCTTCTTTTCACCTTTTATTCGTTTTCTTTCCCTTACAGTGCAGAATATATTATTGTTCTCTTCATTCTGTTTTTCACAGACATCTAATGTCGACTGGTATAAGAGAATATTTCACAGAGTCCAGGAATCTCCACGCGTCACCAATTCGTCGCATATCCTCAACCTCGTCATGCAGGGTGATTATGCCTTCATAGGGATGATGTCACAGTTGGAATATCTGAAAAAAGATCACTGTGACCAATTGGCCATAATCCCCGGCAAGGGTCACATCTCACGAGTCGGCTTCATCTTTCCAAATGGTTCGGAATACAAGCATATATTTTCCCACAAGTAAGAGCCATGTCAATTTGAACTTTGAATGAAAGAATTAAGCGGTATAAGTTCACTGAAAAATGTCTGCTTTGTACTGTTCTGTAGGAACCACCACGGTTCACAGTAAATTCATTGCAGCAAATAAATCGTGTGTAATTCCATTGCAAGGTAATTACATAGCAAGCCAATACTTCATCGGTAAATTTACCCTGACCTCAACGCTAAATTTTACCTTAAACCGAACGCTAAAAAGGTCGAAAAAGGTATTCTAATTAGAAAAAAAATTCTGACGCAATAGAAAACTAGAATAAGTAAGTAGTAGCCTGTTTATAGTTCACCCCACACCGACCTTAGTATTACCAAATGACATCGATTTCAATGCAACCGTTATATTTGTACTTCTTCCAATATCCCTATCGCTTTATTGTTCGAAACGCCCCAAAAAGATTGTGTACCACCTAAAAAGAGTCTGTCTCCAGGAAAAATAACATAAAAATAAAACAAACAAACAAACAACAGCAACAACAAACATGATTACCAAATAAGGTAACCTGAGAAGGCACCCTAAAAGTGGCTTCCATGAAAGATTGGATGGTAATCGAGAAAGGTCAGTTAGGCTGGAAAGACAGCTGACCTATAGGAAAGACTGGTGCGGGCACATAAGGCTAGCAACCTTGTGGGCCGTACTCGCAAGAGGGCGTCACCTTATATGTTGCTTTAGTAGGACCAAGATTGACACGTTGACAGCAATAACATACAATCTACCCAAGGGACAATTTGTCCCAATGAAACAAAGAGGTCGACCTAAGCCGTCACAGCAACCAAATTGGAGGAAAAGGGAGATTCGGCGACTGAAATATGAGATCAAGGCGCTCAAAAAATTGTTCTTACACCAGCTCCGAAAGAAGACATCAACACCAACAAAACAGAAAAAATGAGGAAACGAGCACAGCTTATCTAAAATCCATACAGATTCATCAGAACCCTTCTCGACAAAAAAAAAAAAAAAAAAATTGGGCGCACAATTTAGTTCTAAGGATCGGATAGAGGGGTTTCTGGGGGATACACACAAGGATCCCTGTAGCGGTCAGCGTCTGGCAGCTAACAGGAATATTTGTCAACCTGAAAAACCGTCAAAGAAGCCGGATGTGAAGGAGTCTACATTGTAGGAAGTTTAGGGCCCCATATAAAGTGTATAAGAAATGCCCCAAACTTCTCTGGAGGCTGTGGAAGATAGTAAGAAAGATCTGGGTCAAATGCATAATTCTACCTTGTTGGATGTTGGGAGAGGGACAATTTTTTTTCAAAGGAAGAAAGTTCAAACAAACAAACTTAGTACCCAAAAAAGTAACTAGAGAACGCAACTAAATGGGTGTATTTCATAAGTAAATAAGTTCAGTTGTCAAATTCGCTTCATTTTTAAAAATCTTTTTTTTATGTATTACCAACATTGCGCATTTTTCAATTGCATTCCAATGTCTTGGCTTGAAATTCTGACTTTAAATTGTTCGCTGCCAAGTATATTAATGTAACTCCTGTTCCGGGGTTTTTCTCATGTACAAATAATGATTGACTATGTATTCCATCACGATGGAATTACCTTGAAATGAATCTACCAGGTAATGAGATTACATGCAACGTAATTATTCGCAAGGAATTTACCGGACACGAACTAGCACATAATTCTTTGAAGTATCGGTTTTCTAGCGTAAAAAGTAAAAATTATTACCGCTGTAAAGTGCCTGCGATTTATATGCTTATAAATCAGTAATATTTGTGGAGGAGTGGTTGATTTCATAGCCATATTCACGAGAACTGAAGTTGTATTATTTTGTACCTAGAATAAAGAAAGCTCTTCTCACAGTGATCGAGAAAAATGATGCTTGAAATGTTAGCTTTGCATAAATTGTAAGCATTGCTGTCGTCCTGAAACGGACGCTATTTTGTATTCCATTGAATTTTATTGGAAAATAACATGACGAAAATATACTTTATTTTCTGTTCGAAATTATTAGATTTGTTTTATTTTTCGAGTCGATCTCATCCTAGTTTTTACTTGGGTGTGAACCTCGACCACTACAGCTAGTGGAAAAGACGAAACTATCTTAGTCACAAGGCAGGCACATTTTTTCTTGATCCATTTTGCCACATTTGATGGCATAGAAGACGCACATGTGAATAAAACAAAAAATCTGTGCAAATATAACAACGCGTCCAATGTGCTTGTGTTATGACTAAAAAGAGGTTGTCTACCGCATCTCGGAATGGACAACTATAGAGCTTGGATCACTTGTAGTTGTTTATATAGACCGGTAAATACAGCAGTATACAAGATGCGCTAAACTTCAACACTGGATAACGTTGGATATTATGATATCCCGAATTTTAGGAAAGATTACCTCATTGCCAATTTGTCAACTGATTTTGTTTTTTTTTTCTCTTTTTCAGAATCATGAAAATGCAAGAAGCTGGCCTGATTGAAAAATGGCAAAAAAAGTGGTGGTCAGACAAAACGCAGTGTTTGAACCGTGGCCCCCAAAGAGAATCTCTCACTCTGCCAAACGTTGCCGGACCATATTACATATTTCTCGGTTTTGTGATGGTCGGAGGTATATGTCTTGGCTTTGAATGTCTATTTGACTTTTGGAAAAAACGAAAAAAAACCCAGCAAGTCATCACTGTTACGCACCACATTGATATCAACTAATCACAGTCGTCTTTACAACTACTTGACATCACACAGTCACACACACAGACACACACACAGACACACACACGCACACATGTACACGAATATATACACATAATTTTCCCCTATTTGAAAAATAATTTAGGATCTGGGTACATGTAATTAAACAATCGTAGCTGCCAAAGGTTGCAAAGGGTTCTGTCCTTTTTTGTGCTTGTATTTGTGTGTTCCAGTGCTTTTGGTCATACTGTTTGGTCTACAGATTTGGACATTGGTATCAGTTACTCACTAGACCTTCCCTCTATATTTTATTTTGATTCTTGGAAAAAAGCTCTTTTGACCTTTTGGGGCCTTATCTTGAAGGGGGTTTATTAATAACATTTAGATTCTCCACGATGTAAATGCTATTGGGTGTTTTTAAAACACTACTTTAGATATATTTCAGGATCTAGATGATTTTCCACCATAGCCCGATTTCGGGACTATACATACTTTCTCTTTCTCTCTCTCTCTCTCTCATATATATATATATGTATATATATATATATATAGAGAGAGAGAGAGAAATATAGGATAAGATGTATTGCATGCAAAATTATGCACATATTTATCCTTTTACAACTTGAGTATTACTTTTTCTCTTTTTACGGTTATTGATTTGTTGTGTTATTTCTTTCATTAGTTGTGCAATGTAATAACCATATTCATTCATGAAGTTCTTTACTTTTCTAATTTCTATTATTTCTGGATCTTGATCGATTGTTTTCTCTCAATTATTGACAACTCTTTGTGAGAAAAAATTTTTTCATGAATTTTTTATGCAATGTTCTCTCTCTATACATTTTATTTTATTCATTGTAAAGAATTCTTTAGGTGGGATGTTGTCGATCCATTTTAAAATTTTAGATGTTGAATTATGTCCTCTCTTGTTATCCTTTCTTTTAATGTTGTTAGTTTCAATTTTTGAGTGATTTTTCTTCATAGAGGAGTGTTTTTTTATGTTCTGGAACAAGTTTTGTTGCTCTTCACTGGATATTTTTCAATTCTTGTATTTTTTGCAATGTGGGAACCATGTTTGCACTGCTTATTCTAATTGATGTCTTATGCGTGTTGTGTATAATATTTCAAATGTTTTTATATCAAAGAAATCAAATCTGCTTTTTATTATTCCACTTATTTTTGCAGCTTTTTTATTTTTAGTAATTTTCGATGTATGGTTATGGATTTGGGGTTTTGATGTTATAGTTATGCCCATACTTTTTCTTGCACTGCAGTTTTTTT
>OY735210.1:1883633-1891133 GCA_963457665.1 Thysanoteuthis rhombus | reverse complement strand
AACCTGGAAACTTACAAAACCATTCAAAAACAAATTGCGAATAGCGCAGAGGGCGATGGAAAAAGCAATATTTGGAATAACCCTCAGCGATAGAAAAAGATCATGGATCCGAGAGAGGACCAAGATGAAGGATATTATACAATCAAGTAAAAAAGAAGGAGCAAAAAGTACTCAGCCTTCAGTATAATTGTCATTAATTTGTTACTCTTCCCTCCTTCACAATTCTGAAGCCTAAACATTAAGTTATAGTAACAGTAGACCACAAGAATATAGATTGATAGCAAAAGAAGTCAGAGGCTGTCACCAAAAAAAGCGAATCTTGGTAGCGGTTCTTTTCAACTCTAGAGATCAATATGTTTTCTTCTTTGTTCTTTAAAGGGGTTACCGGATTAGGGGGTTTAGGATTCATGGGGTGGGGGCACCGGATTAAATAGCGTTAATGCTGACGGGACCACTAAACTAGAGTTAGTGCTTACAGGACTACAATTGTTAGTAGGCTTAAATTAAATCGGCTTAAAAATAGAATGAAAACTCGAAAACAGGATTTAGGTAATGAAAACTAAATCGGGGGAGAAAATTACGTAAAGTAAGTTATACAAGGGAAGGAAAAAAATGAATTCCAGCTAATGCAATTCACAATCAATAACAATGATAACAATAGATGTATTAGTTTCATTTGAGTTTGTATGATATTACATGCTTTGCTCACGTCAATTCACGCCCAACTTGTATCTTGTTATCAATAGGTCGTGACAGAGTCAGCCAACCTTAGTAAATATCTGCAGTTAGTGTCAAATTGTTCACGCTCTATGGAGGCGCGTGGTAGCTTAGCATTTATCAATACGCCAAAACAGAATCGGCAAACCGAGTGCGGATTTCAGTCAGTGGCTGATTATAAACCAACCGGGTCCATAGGCTAGCAAGACTCCCCCTAACCTTGCCCCCGGTCCAATCTTCCGTTGAATAGAATAAAATGATCAAATAATTTACACTGTTGTAATATGCATCATATACTCCGTATATCATATCATATCAAATTCATATGAATCAATTATAGAACTCGAAATACTTACGTGTGGATCCAATTGGATCTTTTTTTTTTTTTTACTATTAATGTCCCTCTTCTGGACCCGAAGGCTCAACCCCACCAAGTCTAATAGTTAATCCACTAATTACAGCCGAGGCTACTTGTATTCACTTATCACTAATGCTAATGGATAAGCTCTGTCTCGTGGCTGGCACGTCATGATAGCATGATTTGGTTGATTGAGCACTTGGGCAAACCACTCTCCCATAATCACCTTACGCCCACAAATTGCGATCATGTTTACAACAGTCCCGATGTTTGAGATCACACCTGATTCTAATAATAACATGGAAAATGATATTCATGTTCAGCTTCACCTGGTTTTCCACAGCTATTCTTTCAATCTGAAAACTGATCTATACTTAGAAAAAATGTACGCATGTCGTGAACAAATGCGTGAATACGTGTTCCGGTATTTTGGAGTTATTCCATTTACGTTTCTGAATGTCATGTTACGTCATTCAATGCAGGAACAATAATATTGATTGATTACCGGTGAACGCCCTCACTCTAACTCTAAGAATGCCTGAAGTAGATTAATAGTTTGTAAGCTAGTTACACTGAGAATTCCATTGTTATGGCCTTGTGTCAGAAAAAGCCAAGCTGAATATATTTTTTTCCGAATGAAAACTCGATTCGTTGTGTTAGTTTGGGGTCAAATTTTAAGAGCTAGTTGATCTCAGAGAATCAAAACATTTCAACCTTTATTTCCAAATGATCGGACTTGTATAACTTTCAGATGGGTTCTAGATTAGAGAAACAGAAGAGGCGAAAGCAGTCAAAATTTTAAATGAAAACTAATTAGAAACATAGGGCAAGGCATTTTGAGGCCTTTTCATCTATCCCTACCAAACAAAAATGTCTATAACCCGGGAATTGATGGATTTATTTTGTTAGCCCCCACCTCCTGTAAGAGTTCTGGATTTGGGTAAGAGCAGCCAGGGCCACATTGATCACAGGGAATGATCCACAGGCCGGAGGAATAATTAGAAAAAAGAATAACTCATTTTCAAAGTTGAAATTAGGTAGATGCTATTAGTTGATCTAAGAATTACTTACATTGGTAATTCCATTGAATCTGAGCTTGGTTTATACATAAACCTAGGTCAGTCTTCTTTGAGTTCTTCACGATAGGAACGAACAAAAGATTTAAAAAAATCTTTTTTCTTTCAATCTATTTTAAAAATGTAATTAAAAATTTTAAGAGTCTTTTTTCTTGTTTTTCCCTTAAAATCAATTAAATTCATTATTTCTAACGTAGAATTGGGCTTGATATCACTGTTTACTTTAATCGACAATGAATCCTACAGTAAGCCATCTTTGATGGCAGGTAATTTAAAGTTTTGAAGACTGAACTCTGTAGTTAAAAATCAACCAGAAAAACAAGTAATCGTCAAACAAGGAAGAACATGAGGAGAATAACTTTGCGATGATGATTACGCGAATAGGAAAACAACAATGCATAGGCTTCCATACATGACTTTCAATTGACAACAACAAAAAATCAAAAATATATTAAAAAAAAACAATACCCTCACCCCATATCTATTTTTTTTTCATCATATTCAGTATTGTTATATTATAATAACATAATTTCAGTCAGCTCAGGAAAGAGTAGTTATAGATTCTTTTTAAAGATTAAATTAATCGAAATATTGGATAAAAATCCTTTAAAAAAAGAAGTGATTTTTTTTCACCAAATCATATGAAACCAAAAAGTTGTTTTTAAGAACAATATTTTATTTAATACACCAACTTTTTTTAGTAAGGCATCCGTACCTCAGAATCCATTTATCCAGGGTTTTATCTTCAAATTGTGGAAAACTCAATGAAAATATGATTGCGTTAAGTAAAACTAGACAGCGCGTACCTCTACCAACGATATTGTCATGGGAATCGATACACCCAAAGATTTAATAAGTTCTCCCGTGATGTATTCCCCCTTAAACAAAATGTCATTGGAATTCATTGAAAACTTTTGGAGATATCGTGAGGACAGTTGTTAAGTTTGGTGATATTTTGTGGTTCAGGCATACAACTACGACGAAGGAAAGATAATTGCGCATGGATCTGCACCAAAATTTGATCGCTTCTCCTGTAGCCTATTGTCCATCCTTCTACAAAATGTCATTACAACAGTGGACAGACATTAGTGTATACATAAATGTAATTGAAAAAAATGGAAAAAAATCTCTCAATCAGAAAAATAAAAATAATGTATTGACATATAACTGCGACGTAGGGGAGATGATTGTGCATGAATCTGCTCTAAAATTTGGTTAGTTGTTCCCGTTGCATATTGCCCTCAGTTCTATAAGACGACTAAGAAATTCATTGGGCACTTCTGGAGATATTGTGTGGACGGACATGAAATTATGGCGACATTAGGTAATTTGAATATGTAACTACGACGTAGTGGAGATTATTGTGCATGGATCTGCCCCAATGTTTGATTCCATTGGAATTCACTGAGAACTTTTTGAGATATCGTGTGGACAGTCAAGGGCGTAAACATAAATGTAATTGAAAAAAAAAATGGAAAAATATCTCTCAATCAGAAAGAAATCCTGACTCTGCCCCCGAATTCTACCACATCTTTCTGACCCTGTTGCTCACGCTTCCACAAAAATTCTCTGAATGACATTCAGTACTTTCGTAGATATTGTGTGAACAGATGAACAAATGAACAAACGAATAAGCAAACGAACCAACAGACGAACAAACATGGCAGACATGATCCCAGGTAAATGAATCGACAAATTATTTAGTGAGGTGTAATCACATTTAAGAATGGTAACTTCATGGATAAGTTTCGTCCCTAAATAAATAAGTACCGAACATTTTATTATCTATAGCACAAGTTCACTTTATTGTGATACAAAAAATAAGTACATTAATTGAAATCCACCCCCCAAAGGACCCCGCCCCCCCCAAAAAAAAACAAAGAAAAAAGAAAAGTGATGAAAAACGAAAAGTGATCACTTATTTCCCTTAACTTTCAATTTTAAAAGCACGTTCTCTTCCTTTCAGAAACTTCCTGAAATTGATGTTGGTTTTCCACGAAAATTTCTCGTTGCGAAACACTTTGATCCCATTTTACCTTACTTCACGGCCTAAGAGTGTGGATGAAAAAAGAAGGATAACTAACAAAAAAACAAAACGAAAAACAAAACTAAAACTTGAAAAATAACCCTAGCATGTAAATAAAAAGATGGACTTTAAAAAAAAGATATCTTGATTTTTTGAATTAAATTTGGAACTTTCCCGTCGCAAAACAGTATCGTAGCTGTGGGTTCCGCATGGGGAGGCGAATTTTGATAGGGGCTCCATTGCCTCGAGACTATCATCATCAGTCTTTTAACATCTGTCGTTGGGCACAGACCTCCCGTAAGATTCTCCACATCTCTCTATCGTGGGCGTCACGGAGCTAATACTTTCTGAATTTATATAGTTCGTCTCTCTATCTTGTATTCAGCAAGCCTCGTTTGAGCATGTGATCTCTTGGGATCCTCGTTGTGAGTCGCGATATACATCGCTTGTCTGCTATTTTTGCAACTTGACTAGCCCATTGCCATTTGAGTTTTCCAATTGATTCTATGATAAAGCCCGCTAAAGACGCATTCCGATTGGGACCTCACAACCAAGTTGTTCCACGAATCATGCAAGTTTTATTAACGGCAAATATGACTCTTCTATCACAAATGAAAACTTTCGTTCACAAAATTACATTTTTTTAAACAAATAGACAATATATCTCATAGATATCTAAAAACTAAATGAAAATTAGAAGTACCAATTATTTCTTTTTTTTTTTTCAACTTAAACAATGAAGGCATCCTCCACGGAAATTCTGATTATTTTGATCCTAATGTCATCTTACAATAAGATCAGAGTTCATATTGTAATTCAAATACATCAACCTTTCCGTATTGAAATATAATTAATGAGCCTAAATCATAGCTTCCCGAAAGATTATTTTTTACAGAACTTTTGGTTTTATTCTATAAAATTTAATCTGAATCTATGTGAAGCCTTGAATCGGACATAAATCTGGATGTCCGATTTATTCAAATTTTATTTGGACATATACGGCTGAAAGCGGACAGAGTGTTCCGAATCGAACTCATCTGGTAACCTTGGTTGGGATCAGCATTTAGGTGTCAAAATTAAAAGTAAAATTTGCCTGATTTGAGTCAGGAGAAAGAAAAGAGACATAGAATACACACTGCTATTTATAGTCCGTCCGGGTCAACATTTTTGCATAAAATTTAAAAATAGAATTTGGCCTGCGTCAGGAAGCAAATAAACATTAACTCTGAAAATAGAATTTCTCTGTTTTATGTCTTTTAATTCTTTCTGAAGGGTTAAAGGGAAATATTTGGACACAAAAACATTGAGTCGTCGGTTGAATGAAGTCATGTTCCAACAAACCCGAATTTTTTGCACGCAATCAGTTGTTGAATTTTTTTTTAAAGAGCATGACAGTCTAACACTTTTGGAAAGTTCCCGCTTGTTATGTTGTGCAGGCCTGGGTTAAAGTTAGAGTTAGGTATTTGGACAGTGATGCACGAAATCTTAATCTAAAAACGAATGAAAACAAAAATGACGTCAAAAACGCAGACAAACGTCTTTTTTTAAACATCATAAGGTGTAAGATGCAAGTAAACACCAATAAAGAACGTAGATTGTTCCAAACCCCAACCACAACCACTAAATGCACCAAATAAACTCACCCAACCCTTCAAGCTTGAATTGAAAACAGATTTAAAATCCCTACCGATGAAAACGACACCAACATCAATGAACTCCACAGCAAAATAACAACCTCTCTTATCGAAGCTGCCAGTATGTTTAAACCAAGAAACACCCAGATCATCAGTAAAATCTCAGACGAAACCATGAAACTCATTGAAAAGCACAGAAACCTCAAACTACCAACAACCAGGGAGAAAATAGAGCGGGCTGAACAAAACTAAACAATCGAAAAGAAACTAAGAGAAGACAAAAGAAAGTGCACGACAGCAATCACTCTCGAAAAACGGCGAGGCTTCAGGGCAATAAATAAAGCGCTCAGTATAGGACAGAAACAAATAATTAGCACACTCAAAGAAAACGGAGACATAGCAACAGACAGAGATAGAATTGTTGAACACCCCAAAGAATTCTACAAATAACTCTACTCTTCAAGACATGGGCAACTAAGCAACGACCAGGATACGCAAATCACTGACAACCAATTCGAGGACTTCCCAGAAGTTACACCATGGGAAGTAAAACAAGATATCAAACAAACAAAAAAAAGGAAAGGCACCTGGACCAGAGAACATCACCATCGATCTAATCGAAAAAGCTTGTAAGATCGTCTATAAAAAGCTAGCTATTCTGTTTAACTTGTGCCAAAGACAGAGTAGAGTCTCAGAAGACTGGAACACGGCCATCATAATGCCTCTACACAAAAAAGGAAACCCGAAAGACCTCAACAACTACAGGCCTATAAGCCCACTAAACAGCATTTATAAACTGTTCACAAAAATCATCAACCTGATCACTAAAACACTAGATGAAAACCAACCACGGGAACAGGCTGAATTTAGAAGAAGCTACTTGACTATGGGCCATCTCCATTCAATAAACCAGCTGGAGGAGAAAGCAGCAGGATACAAAATGCCACTTACTGTAGCATTTATAGACTTCAAGATGGCATTCGACACCGTAGAAATTCCCATGGTCATGAAGGCTATCACTTTACAAGGTGTAAACCTTGTATACGTCAGAGTACTGCAACATATATACAATCGCAGCAACCCCTTTATCAGGCTACATAAAGACTCTGAACCCTTCCAACTCCAAAAAGGAGTAAGACAAGGCGATACTAGCTCACCAAAACTCTTCACAGCCTGCCTCGAGGCTGGAAAATAGACGGCGAATATCTGAGCAACCTCAGATTTGCAGACAACATCGTCCTTTTTGCAGAGAACCTATACGACTTTCAGATAGATAGATGAATAAAACAAAAAAAGCAGAAGAGTTGGCTTGCACATGAACTTCAGTAAAACAAGAGTCATGTGCAACAATTACATCAAGAATAAGGACTTAACTGTCAAAATCGAAGGTGCAAAACTGGGGAAAATAGACCACTACATCTACTTTGGACAGCGAATCTCTATGAAATCCACAAAAGAAGAAGAAATCAAGTGAAGAATCACTCTTGGATGGCAAGCTTTTGGTAAAGAAAGCTCAAACTCAAAAAACCAGATGATCCCAATAATCTTAAAAAGACGAGTATACAACCAATGCATCTTCTCGATAGTCACTTATGGAGCTGAAACATGGAACCTAACTAAGAGACAAACCCGTTAACTGAGAAGCATGCAACGTGTGCATGAGAATCATGCTCAACCTCACATGGAGAG
>OY735210.1:1866133-1873633 GCA_963457665.1 Thysanoteuthis rhombus | reverse complement strand
TGAGGTCCCCAGAGGGTATACTTTTAAGGGATTGAAGTACCATTGCCCTAGGTTAGGTATTTTTCGTTTTCATTAAATGGATGGAGACTTTCTGGACAAAAATATTTTCCCGTGATACAGAAAAAAGTTTCAAGGTATTTCAATCTAAAAAATCAATTAATGTATAACAAAGTGAAAAATAGTATTACTTGTTCATTCTCTGTGCGTTAAGAAATACAGTCATCAAAAGATCCGCGGGTAACTTGTGACAGAGTGGCAAGCGTTAAGCTTGCTGAATATACAAACAAGCGTATTTAATTGTAAAACTCCTAACATTTGAGTTTTGACTTTATTTTCACAACAATGATAATGACCACACCAAAAACAAGTGTCGTTGTGTATGCCAATATTGATGACGAATTCACTTTCTTAATACAGCTGGACTTTTTTTGCAAATCACATTCACGGGATCTGCTCGGCATCGCACACGTAGTTTTGAAATAATATTGTGTGGAGAAACGCGTTCTGTTTTGCTTACCGTTTAGATTTCAATGAAACGAGAGGGTCAGAGCCTAACTCAGCCGAGCTTTTTAATCATAGTTATTTGTCACCACACGAGGATAAATAGTACTCGTGGCGCAAAGGAGGAAGCACCAACTGGGGGACAGATCCTCCGATACCAAACTTCAGTCAGTGCTATGGCCTCCAGATCCAAATGGCTGGAAACCTAAGCGTATTGATAGGGAGATAAGGGTTAATACGAAGTTGTTACTGACGTTATGTGTTTTACGTCATTTCCGTTATATGTCACCTAGCATTGGACCGTATTTTTCGTTGCATCGTCAGCCGAATGAAGAACAAGGGCAGACTCTGTTCTAAACCTGCAACGTTGTTTATACAATTTTTGACATTTTCAATGTTATTGAAAATTATCAAAAATTTCATTAAACATTTCAACATTTTATCGAAAATACAGATCTATTTCTATAATAATTTGTAAAGTCATTTATGTTTTAAAAGCCCTCTTCTGTCAGTAACACATGTCTCAATTACTGACCACTGACAATCCCTTTCTTTCATCTTTTTTCTCAATACATTTCTCCACACTTTTACCCTCTAAAAGTGGAAACATATTTCTCCTTACTTTTTGGCTCCATCTTTCAATAAAGTGTCATCGGGATTTCGAGGCCAAGTAAAAAAAAAACAACCTGAAAAAAGGGTGATTAGAATCGGTTCTCATTTGACATCACGTCATGAAAAATAGGTCTCAAAATGTAAATATTGTAAAGTGTTCTCTTGTCCCCACTTCTATTTATATGGATGCTCTCAACCTTTTTCGATTTGGGTCTGAAACAAAGTGATTTTTTGGTCTCATAGACCTTGCAAGGTTCGTTCCTGGTCAAAAGAACAGAACGTGTGAGTGAAAGAGGAGGAAAAACAGCATTCTAAGGATTTTACATCATTGGCAGATTTTCGAAATCGGCAATCGAAGAACAAGATGAAGAAAAAAGATAGAAAGAAAGAAAGAAAGACGGAAAGAAGGAAAAGAAATGGAAAAACGGAAAGAAAGATAGAAAGAAAGAAAGAAAGAAAAGGATGAAGTGAAAGAATTTATTCCTTTATGCAACTTGAGGTTTTAGGAGCGGATTTTTTCAAAATTGAAGACCCGTCTTATAGGCTAGTAAATTCTATCTATGCATATAAACACCAGTGTCATAAAATGTGTTGGTTTATTTGTTGATTCAACACAGCGTTACGCTGAATCGAACCAATTTATAAGATTAACCAGGAAGATCTGTTCTGATTCGAACCTGCATCTAATGGTAGAGATTCAGTAACACCAAGATAACAGTTAGAACAAGTATGTTAAATACATCGCAATTAGCTGGATGGTTTATTTTTCACCTTTACTTGAATGTTTTTTAAAATTATTTGGATTTTTTTTCCCAATGTTTTGAAAAGAGAATCCCTCTTCTAATCTGAAAGCTCATTAAAGGAAAATGATTGAAAAAAAAGGACATTTTCAAAATTTGAAAAAAAAAATCACTCCAGCTGCACGTTCTTCCTATCTGTCTTAGGGAAATTCATCGTGCAATCAAAACTAGCTATCTTTATATATTGAAAATTTTTTCAACTTTTAAAATGAAAAGCCAACAACCTTGTTTTTCTATGTTTCATTAAGATGAAACAAACATTTTACCTCATCGCAAATTGTTTTAAAAAACTCAAATAGCATTTTTTAGTCAACTTTGTTGATTCAAATTTTATAAAGTTCAGAAGGAAACAGATTGTCGCGATTGGGTGAATAATCTTGAAAAAATACTCTTTCATATACAAACACAAAGATTTCTATTTTAGTAATAAAAAAAAACCCAATGTAGTAATTTCATTTTAACATTTCCATGTTTCAAAATTACCTTTTCGTATATCCTATGAATTGTACAACTTTTTAGACCTGTTTTAAAATCTTCTAACAAACTTCACAATATTATAAATACTATTGTATCTATACATGTTGTTAAGTCACCACTTTTAGGTATTTCCTATGATGAGTGAGGAAGAATAGTGATGACTGAATTCTGTTGCGACGAGATTGTGTAACTGTGTAAGATAAAGGGTTTTGGTTTTTCCCACTGAATGACGACATCACAGGAAACGTTAATGAAGGAGGGTGAACAATAGTCACCATGACAGTACGAATGATAGTAATGAAGACACATACAAGTATTTAGACCGATAGATAAAACGTATATTTGATAAAGAGACATTTATAACAATACAAGACTGGAAGGAGATATATGTAAAAAAACATTAATAAGATCGATCGTGAAGAGAAAAGGAGAAGCCTGTTTACTCAAGATAGTTATCCAATACATCAAAATGAAATAATGAAACATAGGAGAGAATAATTAGTTTGGGAAACACGTGACAAAAAAGTCGTTTGGTTTACCTATCGAACGGGGCCTGATTAGTAGTGCCTATAATAATGAGTGGTATATTTGAAATAGTTACAATGAGTAACTATAAAGCTCTTGTAAATTCTCACATCGAGGAAGTTTAGGGACAAAAGACTATATATATAGTCAGGGTCAAAGAATGGAAACTACAGCGGATACGAGAATGAAAGGAGCAGAAAGGGAGGAAGTAACCGACAAAAAAGTAGGGGCAAATGAGCGAGTAAACATATGCGTTCAGAGCTTTTATAGGGAGTAGATGGAGGAAGTGACCTTTTGCATATTTGGCTAAATTTAGAGTTTCGTATCTAAAGCTAATACCCAATCATTTTCATATCTAATAGAGGAGCCATTACAATACCAAAATATTACATTACGGAAACGACTTTATTTCCCAATGCCTTTTAGAGAGATGATATTCACGGAAAGGATGTTTTAAAACAATTAGTTTACCAAGAAATAATGCATCAGAATTTTTATTATAGGGAAAAAATCATAGTAAAAGAGTAATTATTCAAATTGAATATCCCCCTACCCAGGGAATGTTATGACTCCTTTTCCTATGTATCTTTTCGGTCACCAATTTTTACCCCCAAATGTTGGTGTTAAAATTAATGTATAAAACGCAATATGTACAACATTTCAATGCCATGTTAGTTATATCATTGATAGAATAAAGTAAAATATTTTTCTTTTTAAGGCTGTGTATTTTATTCCTCAAGTATAAATAACAGAATCAGGAAATGCTGTTTAGAACAGTCAGTATTTGTTAAAAATAATTTTCTCCACGCAGAACGAATGCTTTGAATAATTGTGGTCAAAGCAGAAAAAAAAACTAATCAGATAAGTATTTAAGTACGTATGCAGATAAATGTAATATAAATCAACACTTTGATTGATTTATATGCAATAATCGATGGCAAAAATTACTTTAATATGATAAGTTGTAGCTGTAATTGAGATTTAACTGCCTGTATGATATTAAAGACCTAAAAATTATAATGGTGGCATCGGAATTGAAGTAGTCTTTGTCAAACTTCAGTAGAAGCCAAAGGCTAGAGTTGACCTCGTTTTTTTTTGCTAAAGCAACCACCCGCACCTAATTTAGGGAAGTAAACATTTCATTGTACGTTAAACTGAACCGATACATAAAATTAGCATTTACCAGCCGTGATTTGGAATCACGATCAACAGAACCAAATTGGTAAGTTATACGTATTTACGAAAATCTATACTATAAATACGTAAGGAAGTATTTGTAGGAGTGGGGTCTGATCCAGCAGTGGCTAGGCTTGGTGTTTCAAGTTTCACCAAGTAATGATCTTTCAAACATTCAAATCACAAAAAAAAAAAAAAAAAAAATTGAACTGAAGAACCCATTTGTGAGGAAAGTCAAACTGCATTACGAACTGGTTGAGTGAGGCCATTTATGATGTCTTGCACGAACCGAATATTCATTCCAATATAATTACGTTTCGGATTAGAACGGGTTGGTTATACTCTATATTGCTCTTAGTTTATTCCTTTAGCGATACACACAGTCTGACTGGAAAGTATCTAGCCATTTAAAATTTACAAAAAAAATATGCTACCTAGAGCTATGTCACCTGAGTTCCTTCAAAGTATTTTCCTGGTACCTCTTAAATTTATGCCTGTACTCCTTCCACTTTCAAAACAGTCTACAAGGTCTTATTCGGGTATGGCCATCACCTGCCACGTCACTTCATTCCTAATTTCGATCGTCTTAAATCTCCTTCCTTTCAACGCCGATTTTATCTTTGGAAATTAGGTTAGAGTAATGCGATACACAAAACAAAAACAAAAAACAAACCCAAAAAACAAAACAAAAATAAAAACAATAAACAAAAAAAAAACAAAACAAAACAAAAAACTGCACAAGACTTGTTTGGTACACCAGCTCACTTAATGAAGTCTCACAATCAGGGTAGTGTCTGTTCTCGCATGCATAGTAAGGTCCCCTCTGATTGGTTGCCAAGCTTTATCAAGGCAATGCAATTGCTTTGCGAGATGATCAAAATGACTAGATAACTCCCAGACTACGTATTTTATTCACTAAACGAATTTATCTTTAGTTGGATTTTCTCATTCACCATAATACCGAATCATTTATTCCATCATAATTACGTACCGGTATAAGGCACGAGATACCAATGAGGGACGTTGGGGTAAAGGCTCTTTATACTCACTTTTACTCTTAGTTGAATCACTTCGTAATCCACGCATACAACATTATTCCACGAATTAAAATATCTCATTAATTTTCTCCATTATGTCTCAATCACAAAACTACAAAATTTGCTTTATGGGTATAAACTATCTTCCCATAGTATTTATGTACAATAGGTGAAGAGTTTGTATGACACCATCTTTCCCACCTATCAACGTTTTCAAAAGATAAGTATTATTTTTGTGTTATTTACATCATCCTTCATCTCACTATTCGAAAAGATATATTTCATCCGTAACAACCTAATATATTAGAGCCTTGAATATATTAGCAGTGAAATGTATATGCACCGTCGAAGTGATTTCCTTCTCTTTTATTTTTGCCAATGGATCTTCCATGTCTTCATTGACAGAAGAGTTGTTCAAACGAAATTGCTACTTGCCTAAACGAAGAATTAGGAAAATTCCGTTTATTTTGTAATCAATTTCCTGTAGACGTTGAAATAAAGCTGAAATTGTCAAAGCCTTTTTTATGTTTTTTTTTTTTTTTTTTTTATAGAATGGGTGTGGACACGAGATGAGATTTGTAAATTCTTTCCTTTTCCCTTCGGCCCAGCCCCAAAGTGGAAATAATGTATGTCTCAAAAGTCACGAATAGTTAAAAAAACGATTTTTGTAAATAATGATTGCTGTGATTCTGCATCTTGTTTTTGTGCTATATATATATATATATATATATATATATATATATATATATATATATATATATATATATATATATATATATATATATATATATATATATATATATATCAATATCATTTACATGCATCAATGGTCAGTGTTCGACTTCAGGCAAAGGCTGTGAGTGCGATTGGAGGCCCTCCTCACCTGGAAGATTGGTGCAGCACGTTGCTTTGGGTCAGAACTAGTTGATCATTAGGTCGTATATACACATACACGCGCACTCACGCACACACGTGCACACACTCAAACACACAACTTAGGTTGTTCAGAAAGTGATGAGGAAATAAAAGCCCGTTCAGATGTTGCAATCGTTAGATTCATTTGTCAACAACATTATTTGCGATGAGAAAATATTACAATAAAACTATTTTTGCTTGTTGAAAGAATCTTAGATTTATGATGAAAAATATTGAATCTATCTGATAATGTTGAATTGATCTCTTAGCTACACTTGACTGTTTTGCCACAAGGAGGTGTTCCAGTGATCTTATTTTATGAAATATTCTTAATTGGATGAAGCGTAGACAACCATTATCAATTTTGAGCTAGCAATTTTTCATCCTAATTTTAGTTGCCTTCCGTGAAATACGTCAGCGCTGTTCAAATACACTTAATATGAAGATTATATTTTAAAGCCAATGTCGGATAGATTGTTCGTCTGATCATCAGCGCATATCTATCTATAATTGCTAGAAAAAATGTTGTATTTTCGGAGACGAAATGAAACCCGTTCAAATGTAAAAAATGCAAAAGTTAAATTCGTTCAGAGCATAATCATTATCAGTAATGGAAAAAAAACAAGACAAAAAAAAACACAAGGAATCTTCCTTTTGCTGAGATAAATTGTAATAATTTTGAATTGGTCTCTTTCCTACTTATAACTGTTCAGCAACAAAAAGTGAGCCAGGGATCATATCAAGTGAAAATCTCAAGGTGCTAATCTTGCTGAATTCGGGGGATGAATTAAAGTAATATCTGAACTTAGAGATTCGATCTTCTCCCAAGTGTGTTTTACTATGGAGGACTGACATCGTCAGTCTGAGAATGATACATTTTCTTTTGACCAAATCGTAGGCCAGAATCTTTTGGCGCCACAACGTTCGGGAGTGAAAACAATGACAAAATTAGAGAGATGTCCACGTCAAATAAGGAGCTTTAAAATGCTGAATATTGGCTATGATTTGCTTATTCTATTTTATAAGTTTGTAAGGGACGGAATTCTATCGACTGCTCACCAAAGCCTTACCGAGATGAAAACTACACTCGAACTATTTTAAATCTTCTCTTGTGAAACAAAATTTATCGTTTGTTACATTTTTCTACACTGTATGAAGATTATCATTTAGCTGGTGTACATTTTTTTTCACGAACAATGGCTACATTGAAGAATCCTGAAAAATAAAATGGAACAAAAGAAATACGAGAGGAAATCTACACTGGTGTATATGCAAACCATAAAAATAGCAGTTCCTTGTAGTGGAACAGGCATGGCAAGGACTGGCTCGTCTGATTTCGACAACCAAGTCACGAACCAATTTGAATAGCGTGACACATTTCATTAACGTTGAAAAGAAAGTAAATAAGGTTATCTCACCCGAAGCGACTGGTTGTCAAGTCTCAAGGGGAAAAATGG
>OY735210.1:1856133-1863633 GCA_963457665.1 Thysanoteuthis rhombus | reverse complement strand
AATTCATTATTAGTGAGTTCGATCCTTATTTAATGCCTCAATATTGTAGCTCAGTGCAAGATTGATCAAAGCTTAGTAGGGGTGAGTTGAGCAATAATTAGCTGATTGTTTTTTCGAACCATAGTAATGAGTACGATCCTAAGTCTATTGTGGCCCTATTGTAGCTTAGCAGCTACACCTTTGCATGTACAATCTACATTGCTATGTGATCCAAGTGACGGAAACAAGGAGCGAAATAAAGTCCAAAAAGTTTGAGTTTGGAAACAAAAGTCAGGCGAGATGGGATGAGAGAAAGTAATGAGTATGGAAGCTGAAAGTGTGCATACCTTTTGGTGAAGCTGTAAACAGAAACACGATTAGCATTCTTGCGTTCCCATAATAATTCAACCGAAACAGTTGTTGTGTGAATGGAGAATTATCCTTTATTAGGGTTATGCATTTTCTTATTAACTGTGGGTCACTTGCTATCTTTCTAAAGACCAAAAACTTTGGGCGCAAACCTTCCAAAATCAATCTACTCAGTTTCCCTCATTGCTTTTCTTCTCTGCAAGTCATCTTCTCCTTTTCATTTAGTCAATTAACTAATTCAATCCCTAATCCTAGACGCATCGTCTGACTTTTAGCCCGGGCAGTCCCCAATTCTAGCAGTAATTTCTCAACCTTCTCTCCTTCATTTGATTTCGGACGATTAATCACACGTGGATCCCCAGAGATCATGTGCGAAACTGTGGCCGGTAAAACATTAGATGGCGTGACGAAATAGACCAGTTCAGAAAGTATTGGTTCCGCAAAGAGATCTGGCGAATCCTGAGGAAGGTGTATGTCCAAAGACGGGCGCTAAAAGAATGATGATGATGATGATGATGATGATGATGATGATGATGATGCGCAGTCAAAAGAACTTTGGCTGGAGGCATGCACAAAAGCATAATCATTCCCACCGAAAGAAGAAAGATCCAAGTCCGACAAACCAACTCTTCCTTTTTTTGCTTGGAACAATGCAACCCCCAATGACTCCAATTAGCCATCAAAAACAAAGGATCTTAGCCCTTTAACCAAAGAATTTACATTCTCCTCTAATTTAATGAGTGGAAATATGATACTAACGTTCTTTTGAAGAGGGAGAACCATAAAAAAAACAAACTATCTGGTTTTCCGAGACATGGAGTTTACGGAAACTGTAAAAGGCAACGCTGGTCAAGTAGATTTTGACCCCTACTCATCATTGACCTGGGTTCCCCGGCACAGTTTGCGAACGAGAACATACACATTCATTTTTATCATATACAAACGGCTTGTTCTTTCCTAGTTAGTGATTTTCACGAGCAATTCATATTGATACTCGGTCTTCTGATTGAGTTATCCAAGCAGAGTATGGGCGCAGAATATGACATTGGTCAATGCATCTTTCTGTCTATTGTTCTGAGCTCGTCCCAGATGAACCACATTAAATGAAACATTGATGCATAAATAAATCACATTAAATGAAAACATTAATAATCAAAACATTTAGTTTTTGCATGATTTTTTATTCATATGGTTTATCGTCGATCCATTGAAGTAAAAGCAAAACAGAACATCAACAACAAAAGACAGGAATATTAAGAAAATATAATTTATTGATATATTTGTAACAATTTCAGAATAACATATGGTAAGATATTTTCTGTCAGTCAGTTTTAAATTTTGATTACTTTTTTTTGTTCTCAAACACTTTGGAAAACGGGTTTGCTAATTTCTCAATAAGGTGTTCAGTTGCAAAAAATGATTCCCTTTGTATTGATGGTTTACGATAAATCTAGCTTTCCTCACACAAAGGCAATTTTGTACATTATCTTTACTCGAAAGTTAGAAGACTATTGTCATTTTTTTGCAATTACGCACAAGGTATCGGGAAGTTCATTACATTCTTACAAAGGTCAAGGTGATATAATTATCAAGGCACATTGATATATTATACACGCAGACACACACACACATACACATATACATATATATATATATATGTGTGTATACATACACTTGTGTGTGTGTGTGTGTGTGTGTGTGTGTGTGTGTGTGTGTGTGTGTGTATAATCACTAAGGAAAATTCCGCAGCCAGTAGCGCTAGGATCCAGAACGATCGTTACACGTACTGCATCTTTATGAGGTTTCTTAGAAAATATGAGGTAGAGATTTTATGAAACACCAAAACTGAATTTCTTGTCTTTGGTTGAATCACTCTTTGACTACTGCATTTTTCTTTTTGGGTTTTTTTTCGACGAAAAAGTGAGAATGCAGAAAATGCAACTTTTTAAAAAAAGTTTTTTTTACTAAAAAATTACAGACTATAGTTTTTGGTGGGGACTAACGAAACAGACCTAAGCATGAAAAGCAACAAAAATCAACATGAAATAAATACTGATAAAAATCAATTATGGTTGACAATACCTCGTTTAATAAAATTCAAGATAATATTACTAAAACTTGAACCTCGATTAACCCTTTCCTCAATGTCACCATTCTACAAATAGTATAAAATCATCCGAGAACATTGGATTTTATTGATAGAAGTTGCTTGGCAGTACTGGACCAGCAGGTACAATAATAAAAATACATGTTTTAAAACGTTTTCTTTCTGATGAAATTCATACAAAGGTAACACATGAATTCATAGAATTTTGGAATGTGCAAAATTATATTGAAAATAAACGGATTTGTGATAAAACCCCAGGAAAACCTGGTACTGATAGTTATACATCATTAAATATTCTTGTTGTGTTCGATAAAAATATAACTATTTACAGAGATGGGTACCAGCCCAAATATTATTTATAATATACGATAATACGCAATGAAAGCAGGTATAAAAATAGAAACGAGAGGGTACAAAAAATAAACCAATTAAAATTTGGTGGCACACCCAGGAATTTGATCCGATTGGAAGATATTTTTCCATTTATGTATTCACTCATGTTCGGCCTTACAATATCTCCAAAAGTTCTCCTTGTATTAGTTATAGTTGGGGGCGGATCCGGCAATTTTTGCATCATAGCTATATATGAAGTGATTTTGGTTGAATTTTCTATAACCATCTTTATCCAGTGTAGAACTACCAAGTGAGGAGGGCCTATCTGCCTTCGAAGTCACCATTCGCAATCCTTTTTTCCCTGGCTCAAACATGCACCACTGGTACTAATGTGAAGTACTAGGGTGATATTGATAATCCGAAAAATGTGTAAAATATTCGAAATATTTTCCTTTTGAGCTTCAGAAAATATAGGAAGTCCCCGAATTACAAAGACCAAAAGAATCTTGCCAAAACGAAGATGAGGATAATAATTCGAAAATGTGTGGAAAAATAGGAATGTTTTCGCCATGAGTTTCAGAAAATATAAGAAGGCTCAACAATGCTCCGGCTGAAAAGTCATGCCAAAAACAAGGATCAAGATGATAGTCAGAAAAATGTGCTGAATGGATTCATTTTTATATATCAGCCAATCTTTTTAATCGCCAGGTACATCACAAACTTGTCAAAAACATTTGAATAGACGAAAAACTCATTTGAACGGGAAAGCCTGATATGCAAAGTCCGGTAAACATTGGCAGCACAAAAATCAAAATTTGTCATTTCAGAACCAGAAAAGTGCTGAAGTTAAGAAATAGAATCAATGAAAGGTGTTTCGATAAACATTTTACCATTTAAAAAAATCTTTTAGTTCAGGGTGATGCTTACGAGAGACCGTCAACCGTGAATATTAACAGCTAGTTCTTGAAAAAAATAAGCAAGGTTTATTGTAAAAAAAAACACATCTGTACCTGTAAGAGAACTGAAAGATATTCATACGATGAATGAAGACATGATATTTCCTTTAGATTCAATGATGATTGTCTGCATCAAAACCAAACGAAAACAAACTTAATATTACTATAACGTTGTATTATCTGTACTAAGGAGGGTCGTTTCAAAATTAGTCAAATCTGTCACAGTGGCACTTTCTGTACTATTCACTTTACCTGTAACCGTATATGAGGAAGTGGGGACTTCACTGTCACTAGTAATTGTAGTCACTTCAGTACTAGTTAGTTCTGTATTATCAGTTGAAGGAAGATATACATTTGTGGCTGAATCTGTGAAAACAGTTATTGATTCAGTGGTTGGGATTGTAGTAGTAATTATCTCAGTGGTCAAATCTGTTGTGTCAGTTGTTTGTTCTGTACTTAGCACAGTAGATGTAGTTACCTCTTCTGTGGTCAAATCTGTAGAATAGGTAATTGGTTGAGTGGAGGAATCTGTAGAAGTAGTTAGTTCAGTGGTCAAATCTGTTGTGTCAGTAGATTGTTCTGTACTTAGCACAGTAGATGTAGTTACCTCTTCTGTGGTCAAATCTGTAAAATGGGTAATTGATTGAGTAGAGGAATCTGTAGAAGTAGTTAGTTCGGTGGTCAAATCCGTAGTGTCAGTTGGTTGTGCTGTACTTAGCACGGTAGATGTAGTTACCTCTTCTGTGGTCAAATCTGTAGAATGGGTAATTGGTTGATTGGAGGAATCTGTAGAAGTAGTTAGTTCAGTGGTCAAATCTGTAGTCTCAGATGTTTGTTCTGTACTTAGCACAGTAGATGTAGTTACCTCTTCTGTGGTCAAATCTGTAGAATGGGTAATTGGTTGAGTGGAGGAATCTGTAGAAGTAGTTAGTTCAGTGGTCAAATCTGTTGTGTCAGTTGTTTGTTCTGTACTTAGCACAGTAGATGTAGTTACCTCTTCTGTGGTCAAATCTGTAGAATGGGTAATTGGTTGATTGGAGGAATCTGTAGAAGTAGTTAGTTCAGTGGTCAAATCTGTAGTGTCAGTTGTTTGTTCTGTACTTAGCACAGTAGATGTAATTACCTCTTCTGTGGTCAAATCTGTAGAATGGGTAATTGGTTGATTGGAGGAATCTGTAGAAGTAGTTAGTTCAGTGGTCAAATCTGTAGTCTCAGTTGTTTGTTCTGTACTTAGCACAGTAGATGTAGTTACCTCTTCTGTGGTCAAATCTGTAGAATAGGTAATTGGTTGAGTGGAGGAATCTGTAGAAGTAGTTAGTTCGGTGGTCAAATCCGTAGTGTCAGTTGGTTGTGCTGTACTTAGCACGGTAGATGTAGTTACCTCTTCTGTGGTCAAATCTGTAGAATGGGTAATTGGTTGATTGGAGGAATCTGTAGAAGTAGTTAGTTCAGTGGTCAAATCTGTAGTCTCAGATGTTTGTTCTGTACTTAGCACAGTAGATGTAGTTACCTCTTCTGTGGTCAAATCTGTAGAATGGGTAATTGGTTGAGTGGAGGAATCTGTAGAAGTAGTTAGTTCAGTGGTCAAATCTGTAGTGTCAGTAGATTGTTCTGTACTTAGCACAGTAGATGTAGTTACCTCTTCTGTGGTCAAATCTGTAGAATGGGTAATTGGGTGATTGGAGGAATCTGTAGAAGTAGTTAGTTCAGTGGTCAAATCTGTAGTGTCAGTTGTTTGTTCTGTACTTAGCACAGTAGATGTAATTACCTCTTCTGTGGTCAAATCTGTAGAATGGGTAATTGGTTGATTGGAGGAATCTGTAGAAGTAGTTAGTTCAGTGGTCAAATCTGTAGTGTCAGTTGTTTGTTCTGTACTTAGCACAGTAGATGTAATTACCTCTTCTGTGGTCAAATCTGTAGAATGGGTAATTGGTTGATTGGAGAAATCTGTAGAAGTAGTTAGTTCAGTGGTCAAATCTGTAGTGTCAGTAGATTGTTCTGTACTTAGCACAGTAGATGTAGTTACCTCTTCTGTGGTCAAATCTGTAGAACGGGTAATTGGTTGATTGGAGGAATCTGTAGAAGTAGTTAGTTCAGTGGTCAAATCTGTTGTGTCAGTTGTTTGTTCTGTACTTAGCACAGTAGATGTAGTTACCTCTTCTGTGGTCAAATCTGTAGAATGGGTAATTGGTTGATTGGAGAAATCTGTAGAAGTAGTTAGTTCAGTGGTCAAATCTGTAATGTCAGTTGTTTGTTCTGTACTTAGCACAGTAGATGTAGTTGCCTCTTCTATGGTCAAATCTGCAGAATGGGTAATTGGTTGAGTGGAGGAATCTGTAGAAGTAGTTAGTTCAGTGGTCAAATCTGTTGTGTCAGTAGATTGTTCTGTACTTAGCACAGTAGATGTAGTTACCTCTTCTGTGGTCAAATCTGTAAAATGGGTAATTGATTGAGTAGAGGAATCTGTAGTAGTAGTTAGTTCAGTGGTCAAATCTGAAGTGTCAGTTGTTTGTTCTGTACTTAGCACAGTAGATGTAGTTACCTCTTCTGTAGTCATATCTGTAGAATGGGTAATTAATTGAGTGGAGGAATCTGTAGAAGTAGTTAGTTCAGTGGTCAAATCTGTAGTGTCAGTTGTTTGTTCTGTACTTAGCACAGTAGATGTAGTTACCTCTTCTGTAGTCATATCTGTAGAATGGGTAATTGGTTGATTGGAGGAATCTGTAGAAGTAGTTAGTTCAGTGGTCAAATCTGTTGTGTCAGCTGTTTGTTCCGTACTCAGCACAGTAGATGTAGTTACTTCTTCAGTGGTCAAATCTGTAGAATAGGTAATTGGTTGAGTAGAGGAATCTGTAGAAGTAGTTAATTCAGTGGTCAAATCTGTAGTGTCAGTATATTGTTCTGTACTTAGCACAGTAGATGTAGTTACCTCTTCTGTGGTCAAATCTGTAGAATGGGTAATTGGTTGAGTGGAGGAATCTGTAGAAGTAGTTAGTTCAGTGGTCAAATCTGTTGTGTCAGTTGTTTGTTCTGTACTTAGCACAGTTGATGTAGTTACCTCTTCTTTAGTCAAATCTGTAGAATAGGTAATTGGTTGAGTGGAGGATTCCGTAGAAGTAGTTACTTCAGTGGTCAAATCGGTAGTGTCAGTTGTTTGCTCTGTACTTAGCACAGTAGATGTAGTTACCTCTTCTGTGGTTAAATCTGTAGAATAGGTAATTGGTTGAGTGGAGGAATCTGTAGAAGTAGTTAGTTCAGTGGTCAAATCTGTTGTGTCAGCTGTTTGTTCCGTACTCAGCACAGTAGATGTAGTTACTTCTTCAGTGGTCAAATCTGTAGAATAGGTAATTGGTTGAGTAGAGGAATCTGTAGAAGTAGTTAATTCAGTGGTCAAATCTGTAGTGTCAGTAGATTGTTCTGTACTTAGCACAGTAGATGTAGTTACCTCTTCTGTAGTCAAATCTGTAGAATAGGTAATTGGTTGAGTGGAGGAATCCGTAGAAGTAGTTAGTTCAGTGGTCAAATCTGTTGTGTCAGTTGTTTGTTCTGTACTTAGCACAGTAGATGTAGTTACCTCTTCTGTGGTCAAATCTGTAGAATGGGTAATTGGTTGAGTGGAGGAATCTGTAGAAGTAGTTAGTTCAGTGGTCAAATCTGTTGTGTCAGTTGTTTGTTCTGTACTTAGCACAGTAGATGTAGTTACCTCTTCTGTGGTCAAATCTGTAGAATGGGTAATTGGTTGAGTGGAGGAATCTG
>OY735210.1:1841133-1848633 GCA_963457665.1 Thysanoteuthis rhombus | reverse complement strand
ATAATAAATCAATTATATATATATATATATATATATATATATATATATATATATATATATATATATATATATATATATATATATATGCAAAGAACGAAAAGGATCAAATTTTCACTCACTCTCGTAGCAAGCATTTGGTTCCTCGAGAAATTTCAGGTCACTCTCTTTTAAAAGATCTGCAATCATCTTTGGTTCTGCTTTTGGTTTTGCATCGTTTATGGAAGTGGTTTCGTCAAAGAGAAGACGGAACGTCGCAATTACTGAGCCATTACTTGAAACCAAAAAAAAAAAAAAAAAGAAAAACATTTGGAGGAAAAGATCATATGTATGTATATATGCACTGAGAGGAACTCATTTATTATAATCTTAGATAATGAAGTCACACGGTCATTGCTTTCAGATTCAGTCAGTCCCAATAACTTTATTTTAAATGACGTAAAAATATATCATCGTAAATAAACAAATAAGATCTATGATAAGAAGGAAACTTCTATTTGTCACACGACTTTTATTACAATACATTGTTATAATTATTCTATTTTTTTAATCAGTTATTCTTGTTAATCTTCTATTAGATTAGGCCGGCACACACACACACACACACACACACACACACACACACACACACATATATATATATATATATAGTTCGGTACTTACTTCAGTTTAGTCACTTCGGAGCCAGAGTACCCGTCACTTATGTTACTGTTTTCTATATTCTTATCCACCTGAAAAGCCAGAAGCAAATAATTAGACTAGATAAACATTTCAGACATTGAAATGAATTCTTAAACAACTACTGAAATTAGTTCATTCGGCATAAATATAAAGGGACTTCGTTTTTGTAAGGGTTAGGCTGTCCTCTTCATCAGTAAGAAAGCTTATAGCGAAGTTAAGAGGCAGCGTTTTTGCTACAAGTAGCTGTCTGGCCATTGTAAGTGGACTCCTCAGACATTACTGTAAGCCATAAGAGCCAAGATAGAAAGTTAGAGATAAAGAGATACGACATAAACATGGTCGGGGGTGGGTAAACATCAGCTACAGCCTAAAAAATCAGCTTATATGTATAGAACGATATTTTACAATACTTCATTTACGAAAAAATTGACAAAAGACAATGTATAGTATAGAAAAATATCTATAGTTTATTCTTTGCAGAGAGAGAAAGAAAGAGAGAGACAGAGAGAGAGAGAGAGAGAGACAGACAGACAGACAGAGACAGAGAGAGAAAGAGAGAGAGAGAGAGAGAGAGAGAGAGAGAGAGAGAGAGAGAGTTATTATTTTTAAAACTCGGATCGATACTGAGATAGTCGGTAAGAATGTGCGTGGATAACAAGTGTAGACCCGGGTAGATGTGACTTTGTCACTCTCCGTATCTCCCCTCTGTATCTCCTGTCGTCTATCAGCTGATCTGCCCCAATAAATAGTAGCTCCCCCTCTTCTTTGTCTTGTCAGGCTTAATCTGACTTCCCTGTCTCCATTTCGCCCCACCACTGATTAGAGGCCATGATAGACTTCATCATTATTGTTCATAATAAAGGAACGACCAATTGTGATCTTCGAAGATTAGCATGCTAATAATCGATTTATAGCAGACATCCAGGATTTAAATAGATCTGGACCAATGTGAAAAACTGAGAATACAAATGATCTGTGTATTATTTGATCGAATTCACAAAGCTATACTGTAGATCAGATAAAACATGGTTGAATAAAAAGTATCGTATTTCAGTGGATACAATTTGAACCTATCAAAGTCGGAATGAATCCGACTCGAAATTATGAATGAAAGTTTCAAATGACAAATGATAAGATTAGGTGTGGTGGAGTACAAATATACAAGATTACAATCGATCAGTGATAAAATAAAAAGGGGATCAAATAAGAAGGAAGTGATAAGACGGAATTGAACTGATTTATTTGACCCTTCTAAGTCACATGTACTTCAAAGTTTGTATGGCTGCTAAGATATATATATATATATATATATATATATATATATATATATATATATATATATATATATATATATATATATATATACAGTATATGCAGTACAAATCAGGCTAGCAGTATAACATAATATAGTAATATATCAATAATATAAAGGCACTTCTGAAATGTAATGGATTTATTTCATAGTGTGCTCGATACATACAACATTTTACTTATCAAGTTGAGTTGTTTTAGAGTAGAGCTGGAAATAAATAGTAGAATGTGGATTCGCTACTCAGTGTGTGTACTCAGAAATAAGATAAAGTAAACGAGAAATTCTCGGCTTAAATGTTTACAGGAACAAATAGGTTCCGTGATAAATGTCTGGTGTGATAAATGTATCCCACCATAATTTTGGATGAGAAATTTTGAATTTTTTGGTAAAACCATTGAATAGAATTAACACGTTTTGGTCTTTTAAAAAGAATACCCTTTTGAAAATCCAAGCATTAAGCACTTTGGGTTAGCCTTGAAAGGGTTAATGAAACATGGAAGAAGGGCAAAAATTACCTCGGCTTCAAGTCCGTCTGTGAAATTTCTCGTAACTGGATCGTCCAAGTTATTGTACTCAGGCAGGAATGTTTCGTTCAAGTGTAAGTTTAACACAATTTTCGCTTTTGATGGCGCTAAAAGCAAAAAAAGATGTTGACATTTCGGTAAATAAACGGGGCATTTATGTTGACAACAATTTCTACCATTTTAGAAAAATGTGTGCAAAACGGAGTACTTGTTTAATGTTAGATTATTTCACATCAAATAGCCGATTATGGGGAGGAACACAGGCTTTATGACCGGGATGCAGGGAATGCATCGAACTTGAACCCAGGGTCTTCAGGAATTTCTTTCGACCCCAGAAAATGTTTGCATATATAAAAGTGGATAAAATACACTAATGGATAGAGAATCGGAACTCGGGAGAAACTTATAAATTCCTCCGTAAGGCCATCGATAAAACTCCATTTACAAAGCATTTATATCATTCGATTAGAATCTGCTCTGTTCACTTCTATGACGCTTTCTCGGTGAATTCACTGTGAAAATATTCCACCTTTAGAAAATGAAGTCATCGAAATCAGATTTTAGATTCATGAGAATCGTAGAAAGCTGAAATAACAGTCCTTTTTTGCTACACGGATTTGGGATTCATAAGTTCATAAGGTCTGACATCTTGATCTGAAGTTCCTTTTTATCACAACTTATTCAGGTCGTCAATCTGGCATTGCTGTTACTAATACTACAAATGTGAAAACAAATATGGTGTAGAGAGAGACCAGGGGAGAATAAAGTGTAGATTTAAAAGTAAGATTTTATCTTATGCCAACCGTAGGGTTCTTGCAGCTCAGTCGGTAAGTGAGGCTGCTACGTTAATCCGGCTTCTCTGAGGCAAAAGAGATGTGATTTCGGGTCTCATTTATCTCAGATCTGTGTTTTATTCACTGCCACAGACTGACAACCAGAGTAAGTTTTCTTAGCATACGTGAAGGTCTCCTTCTGTCTTGGTAGATAAGTGAACGACACTGAAGTGACCTAGACAAATTTAGAAAAATACTGGCTCTGCGACGCCCACAATAGAGAAGTGTGGCGAATCCTTGGGAAGGTATGTCCAACGAAAGACGTTAAAAGACTGATGATGATGATGATGAAATGACCTCTCCAAGGTGCAAAGTAAGGGCATTAGTGAACGCAAACAGTTCCTGCAGTTTGAACCTGGTTCGCTGGTTCCATTTTTCGTACCGATAACTCGTGGGAAACCAGTCTTGCACATTCTTTCTTTTACTTACCCGTGGAATGACTTTGAGAGAGGACAATCGCTGCTGTGCTTGCTGATATCAAGATCAGGATGATGAAGATGATTGCAAAGATGATCAGTTTTTTTCTTGGGTGATTTTCCCGTTCGTTTTCTTCTACCTCGAAGATACTGGAACCCCAAATACTGCGGTTATCCTCGCGGACAAAAGAAAATAGTCGGTCGTCAAATAGATATGGCCAGGTGGGCGTCAGTTTTTTTCCGGTCTGGACAATTCTGTAATCAGTCGATGGAATATCATCGTCATTCTGTTAAAAAAAAGAAATAAATGCCAACCAGAAGTTAATGAAGTCCCGACGAACTATGGATGAATGGAAAAGAGGGTCGGAGGTTAAGGAAAACTTACTGTCATTTGATTCCAAGCGACGTTCCCCCAGAAAAATGATATTTTTGCTTTTGGCTTCTGAAATGGTTTTCTTTCTGATTTTGAATTTTTTGACTTTGAAATGACCACTGCCAATTCAAAAGACCATTTCTAGTTTTATCTCGGACCTGTAAGCACTCTACGAGGGTAAGTAGAATTAAATTTACAATCCTCCCCCTCCTGTCAAAATTAAGTTTTCTCATGCAAAACTAATGCTTTTTCATGAGAATATCCCCCTTGTGTATGAATTGACCAAAGTCTCTCGAATACCCACGTTAAGAAATAAAATAAAATAACTAGTAGCCCCCCCCCCCCACACGCACACTAGAATGGCCCTGGATAGGAAGAACTCTTTCTAAGTCAAGACTTAGAAAATTTAAGGGAGAAGTATGACCTTACTAGATGCACCTAATCAGCCTTAGAAGCCAAGCTTAGAGTCTTAGGTATTAATTAGGTGGTGGAGGACAAACACTTCACCACACATAGATGTTTTGTACACCCGTATGGCTCCTCCTAGTGAGGATATACACTGGGTGCTAAGAGCCAGTGGGGCTCTGAGGTTATTACTAAACCACACGAGTCTTAAGCAACCCACCAAGGTCTGGTGCTACCTTGAAGATAAAAAAAAAAAACAAACAAACAAAACAATTATTACGGTACAACTAAATCAATTTACCGCAAAAAATAGGGTACAGATCCAAGATTTGTGTGTCATAACCGACAGGTGTTCCCTTGTTGGCCATCAGGAGGTACCCGGTCGTCATCCTGTGACTTCTGGCCAAAACTCCGGCTCGTGTACCCTTAATGGACTTCAGGAGGGACACAGTCGTTACCTAGCTACTGCTCGCCAAAACTCATATTCCCTAACAACACCCAGGAAGGGCACAGCCACCACCGAGCGGCAAGTATAAAGAACAAAGGGAGAGATGGTCAAGATAGGAAAACAGACTAAGTGATGTATTGCTTCTTCAAAAGCAAACCTTCGGTGCAATGTTATAGGGAGTGCATGCTCAAAATATGGAGGGAAAAATCTGCAGTGTAGGTATCAAGCCAACGCCTGGCTGACCAAGTAAAACAAACTCTGAATAACGAATGGCTCCCTGGGACTGAACTACAAGAGATTCGCAATAATATAGAGAAGGAAGAAGGTGACACACTCGAAGAAAGACCTTCCAGCACAACCAACACAAATGACAAAACTGAAAGAAACCCGAACAAAATCCCCGAAGAAAGGCTCACACTAGAGAGAGACGACGAAACCCCAACCGAAGAAGAGAAAACACAGATACTAACTTTGGAAAAAATCATGCGAGAAGAAAAAAACGACACTCCCCACTCCTAGAGACAAGGACAGAAAGAAACTCGGAGAAGCAACCGAACATGTCAACTGCCTCCTACAACATATCGAAACGAACAGCCTTTTGGAAATCAACAACCTAATCTAAACTAGAGCGAAAATGGTAATGTTTCACACCCCAAGAAAGAACCCCAAATAATAATTATAGGAAGGAAAAACCCAACTGGGGGAGAAGATTAGAAAAGCTGATCTCACAACTCCAGAGAGATTAAGTACTACTGAGAAATGTACCACGTACAGACGGACCACGAGTAAGACTTTGGAGCAAATACAAGATTACACAAAAAGGTATCCCCGCTGCAGTGGAAGAGAAGATTAGCCAAGGAGGCAAGAACAACAGAGTAGAAAACAATGGAAGAGCACAGCAAACAAGGAAAGAAAAATGGGAAAAGAGAAAATTGTACGGAGATTTCAAAAGACAGGTACAAGATGTGGCAGACGAGAGATCATGGACATGGTTACGAAAAGGAAACCTGAAGAGAGAAACAGAATCGCTCATCACGGTAGCTCAAAACAAAAGCATCAGGGCAAACTATATCAAAACAAAAATCGACAGAACACAGACAAACAGCAAGTGCCACCTGTGCGGTGAAAGAGATGAGACTGTAAACCACATAACTAGTGAATGAAGTCAACTCACCCGGGAGGAGTATAAGCACAGACACGATAGAGTAGCAACGGTGATACACTGGGAACTGAGTAAACGAATGGGATTCAACCATGTGGAAAAGTGGTATCAGCACAAACTAGAGGCAGCCCTGGAGAATGGAAACCACAAACTACTCTGGGACTTTGACATCCAAACCGACCACCTCATCCAGGCAAGAAGACTGGACTTCGTAATCGTAGACAAAAAGAGGAAAATTTGCCAAATAATAGATGTGTTTGTGCCTGCAGATCATAGAGTAAAGGGGAAGAAGAGTAAAAAACTGGAAAAATACTAAGATTTGGCGAGAGAACTGAAGATGTGGAACATGAAAGTCAGGGTAGTGCCAGTCATAGTAGGCACACTGGGAACTGTCCCCAAGACACTGAGGGTGAGACTGGAGGAGCTCGGGATAAAAGGAAGGATTGAGACAGTACAGACCACAGCACTGCTAGGAACTGCGTGGATACTGAGGAAAGTGCTAGAAATATAAAGACTGCAACACTAATTGTTAACAGTGATCTAACAAAAGAAGGGAAATGAAAGCCGAAACGTAAACCACAGCACTTGCATGATTGGTGAAGGAGAGAAGCGATGTTGGCTGAAGAACTGAGGAGACTTATGGTCACTCAGCCTTCAGCAATGACCACGAGGCTACCGGTGTGAAACTGTAAACTGCAGTATTCCTGCGACCTATGAGTACTAGGAGAGAAGGGCTGGAGACTTGATGAGACTTGCTGAGACTTGCTGAGACTTGCTGTCACTCAACCTCCAGCGGTAACCACCAGGCATAATAATAATAATAATGATAATAATAATAATGATAATAATGATAATAATAATAATAATAATAATAATAATAATAATAATAATAATAATAATGATGATGATGATAATAATACATAAAAGAAGCGTTTATCTTTATCAAAGAAGTATAAAACGCTTTGGGACTTCCAGATTCCCCAAATCCAGTTCAGAAAACCGGATGTAGTCATCGAAAACAAAGAGAAGAAGATCTGTCTGTGATTGTTGCTGTTACTGGGTGATATTGAAGTAGGTGAAAAGCTAAAAAAAAAAAAAATAACTGGACCTGCCAGAGAACTGAATAAAAGTAATGTGAAAGTGACAGTCGTACCCATCATTATTGGAGCGTTTCGAATTTATTTCTATCAATAATACTGATTGGGAAGCTTAAATTGTTGAGCAAGCATTATTTTCGTGCTTCAAAGACGTGGTGTCTTCACTAAAATCGACCACTTTTTGAGAATGGAATACGTGGGTTATTTTCTGAACTACATTTCACACTAATCGCTGCTATAAAACATGTTTTA